>VXBB01001141.1:0-174078 GCA_013399915.1 Illadopsis cleaveri | reverse complement strand
ATTTCGATTTCATTTATAACACAAACCAGTTAGCAAACTAGAATATGAACCACAAAATATTATGAGCCATATTAATTGGTATTTTAGCAATGCAGTTAGCCTTTACCCAAATGTACAAGTTACATACCCTTTTAAATCTTAGTAGGGGACCCTCTGGGTAAAATAGCACAGAATCACATAATCAATTATGTTGGAAAACATCTCTGAGATCATCAGGTCCAACCTCTGACCTAACACCATGTCAACCAGACAATGGCACTAAGTGCCACATCCAGTCTTCCCTTAAATGCCACCAGGGTGGTGACGGCACCACCTCCCTTGGCAGTCCATTCTGGTGTCTAATCACCACATCTGTGAAGAAATTCTTCTTGATGTCTAACCCAAACATCCCCTCGTGCAGCTTAAGAGTGCATCCTCTTGTTCTATCCTGTCACTGGTTACCTGGGAGCAGAGGCTGACACTCAGCTGTTGACAGCCTCCTTTCAGGTAGTTGTAGAGGGCTGTGTAAGGAAGCCTGAAGAACTTTCCAATACAGTGCATTATGCCATGTCTACTCAGAGAATTCATAGCCGAATTTCTAAAATCTGATATCTGTATTAACAGAAAACCAGATTATTCTCTCTACTACTGTCCTATACTGGAGGAACCAGAAATGTCTAAAAGCCATCAATTAAAAGGTTTTTTCAGAGCAATTCAAAGAGAAACTGTTATAAATTTAACCTAATCTATTCCCAAATCTGCTCAGGGGCATCATGTAATCCCAGTAGGCCTTCCCTACTGTTTTCTCCTTGCAGTTTGATCTCTTAAGAGGAAAAGTATTCTTTCATTGTTGGTGGTCTTTACTTTTACCTTCAATTAAAGACCATGAAAGTAACAGTCAAAGCATTATTCTCCCTGTAAAAATGTTTGGATACATCGAATCTAGAAAACTAAAGTTTATTTCCTAGCCCTAGAAATCAGAGCAACAAAGGCTGCAGGAGACAATAGAACCCAAGAACTAGCTCTAATTTCATTTGCTCTGCTATAACAAAGGTATAATTCTCTCACAATATACTTCACTTAAAGTAAAAAATATTGACTGCATAGAAAGGTTATAGAGATTATAAGCAAAAGTAGCCATTGTAAGGGACATTAAATTGTTGAGAAAGTATTTTTGATGTCATTTAAAATTACTAAGTCAGAGTTCTGCTGAAATCAACTAGCCAGTCAGAGAATCCACAGCACAGAAAACCCTAAGAAATGTGTTTAGCCAAGGATGGGGTAATAAGTTTGTGTGATGCTTGTGGCTAAACAAAATACAGATAAACTTTATTGTGTCTTTTCCAGTCAAAAAGTGGCAAAGATTACATTTCAAAAGATTCAGACAGCTTCATACACTCTTTCCCACTTATACATTTTCAAAAGACCTCATGCTCATACTTAACTCCACTGTTCATTTTATTGCAAAAGGACAATGACAAGTTGTACAAAGCTTCCCTAAAGAGTTATCCAGCTAAAGGTTCACGGCCTTGGGAGGAATGGTTTAGGAGACAGGCATTCTTATTGGTATGTGAAGACTACTGCAATGCTTTTTACCTGCTAGGCTTGTGGAGTGGAGGAAAATACACTGGCTTTCAAAGTTTTTGTATTCCAAAGCAAAACCAGCATAATTTCAGCTCAGGTAGAATCTCTGGTTTTAAAAAGCTTATTGCTTCACTGTTTCTGAGTCATGTTATTATGAGATGCCTTTCCACATATAGAATTTCCAAAGCATTCATCAAGTGCACAATAACTGTCAGATTTAGAATCTGAGTGAATTAGTTATTCATCAGTGCAGAAGGCTTTTCCAATCAAAACCCTTTGTCCATCTCTTCCTATAATGAGTATAATGGGCTACTTTTCCTTCCAGCACATCCCACTCTCACTTCCTCCTAACCCTTGGCAGAGCTGCTTGTAATGCTAGCATGGAGAGCTCTGAAGATTATGACATCTGGGAAAACCTGAAAAGCAGGGAGAGGTGGAAATATTTAACAACAGCAGCTGCATCCCATTCAGCTGGCTTGTCAAAGTACATCCTGATTGAAATAAATTACATCTCAGCTTCTGAACACTGGAGAGGAAAGAGTGTTTACAACATAACACCTAGTTGGATCCATTCCAAACTGTGACATATGTCACATAAAGTTGTCATGATGGAGCTAACTACAGGTTTCTCTCCAAAATTGAAACCAGTGCTTTAGCATTAAAATATTGATCTTCATTTTGACAGCATCATTACATTAGCATATAATCAACATAACCTTGTAGAGAAATGAAAGATTGATTGTGTTGATGGAAGACGGGGATACATCTTGAAGAAACATGTTAATATTTTTAAATGGAAGAAAGCCTACAGAAAATTATTGATTTTTGAAGATAAGATACCAGATACATTTTCCTCAGCTTCTATAAAATGGTCACTCTTGAGGAGACTGGCATTTGGAAAACAAATAAAAAGTTAAAACAAAAGGCCTGCCATGGGTATTAAGAGCAGTTCAAAATCAAATTCTGGAAATCTAGCTGCAAGGTTTCATTGCAAGTTTCTCTTCCTCTGTCCCCAAAGCGACAACTGAATTTTGTTAATTGTCAAACAAAGATTGAAAATAGGCTAGAAGTTAAAGCCAAAGGCTGCCATGTTATATAAATTAACCATTTACAGCTCCGTGCAGACTTTTTGCATCTCAGTTAGCCATGTGTTGGCCTCTGTTGATCAGAAAAAAGTAATGGCCTCCTGAATATACAGAACACAGCTACACCATATGAACAGAAGTGGTTCCTGAGAACCTGAGGTGAATGGGACCTGAGACAAACAGGTGTTAGACATCTCCAACTCTTGTTTTTGCATCTATATCAGAATATCAGTCATAACAAATTTAGAAATGGACAAGGATAACAATCTCTGCACAAGTTGTCTCTGCTTGCACACAGAACTCAACCATCATAAGCAAAAAAGGTAAATAAGTCTGATGTTACAGCATTACAAGCATACAGGCCTTTTTTGTTTGCTACAATAAGTATTTGACACTACATACCTAAGATATTTTACAGTCACACTGAATAGCAACATCTGCTCCAACACAAAAAATTAATTTCTACCAACAGAGAATTTAAAAGTTGGAAAGGAGAGAGAAGAATGTCATGGAGTCTTCATTACACTAGATTTATAGCACAACAGTGCTAAGATTTTAACGTTAGCCAAAGATGATGTAACAAAACAGGCTCTGACCTCAAGTCATGGAAACTTCAACAAACATGAGGTAATGCTGAAAAATCCTATTTCTTCTTCCCTATGCCCTCATGAGACATTCATCTAGTAATTTTAGGGCCCAAATCAAATTTGCCAATTCATGCATACAAGGGTGACATTAACCAAGTACAAACTATTTGCACAAAAAGAATATTAAGGAGTTTTATAAAGTTATTTATCACTTAGAGTTCTGATTGTAGAATTGTAGTACTAATGGATATTTGTGTCAGGGTGCACACGGTCTAAGTTCCTCAGTTTTGAAGGACAGCTCATGGCTGAGGATTGCTGCCTTTCAGCACAGACTAGCTGGCCAGTTTCCTCAACACCCTTCCAAAAGGTAGTTAAGATTATGCAGTGCTGAGTGGTTTTGTGCTTACTCAGTGTTAGGGAGGCAGCCTCTGCTAAGCAGGGATAGTTTTGTCATCAGCCTTTTCAATCTCTAGCTCAATTATGGCAAAGAAAAATTCCTCTGTTTAGCACATCAAACGGTAGGTTGTGGCAGTTCTCATCCTTTGTGCCCCTCTACCAGTCTCATTCAGACCAGCTTAATGGTCAACCTCCCATCTTCCTTCTGGATCACAAGCATTATGAAGAATGCAGATAGACCCCCTGATCTAACCCTTTGGCTTCACCTTCATCATTGGGTTGCTTCATTTCCAGATAGACAGCTGAATAAATGTGTTGAGCTGTCTGCATTTAAGCAGAAAATGACACTGATTGTCACTAAATATAGTGATTGCCGTATGTAAGTTTCATTGGAACCACAAGCTCAAATTAGCCTGTCAGAATTTGACTGTGCCCTGATGCTAACCTGTCAAGAGACTCAATTAGCTCAAGAGAATAAAGAAAAGGCTTGTCAAAGCCATCAAGGCTTTCCACTTGCTCAAGTCCCGTCCCTTTGCTCACTGTCTTTATTAAATCTAAATACATTTTGTATTTGCAAATGGGTAGATGCTGTCTCTTCATGCTCTGTTCTTCAACACCCTCTTCACTACCACTTTCTAACTGAAAAACTCATCAAATCTGTGGAGAGGAATAGGAAGTAATTTCTTACAGGTCCTCTGGTTTGCTTATGATGAAAGAAAATACTTACCTGTACATACAGTCTTGTCAATAGCTCAACTTTGCTTTCCTTGCAGAGCACTAAAAAGCATTAAAATAATATTGGATTTAGAAATGAAATGAAAGAGCAGAGATTTCAATCAGAAGTGCAGTCTCTTTCCCCACAAGTGCATAATGAAGCACAGCATTTCTTGTCACAGATGTCTTAGAAACTAGCAGAAAAAGAAGTGAAATCAAGCTCAGAATTGCTATCTGTTGCCTCAAGGGCACAGCCATTCCTACCACAAAATTGCAAAGTCACTAATTCCAAGCATGTCCAAAACTGACTCAGAGACTGGCAACTCTGAGATGCAGCTGGATCTACAAATCAGCCAGCCCATTTAGACACTCTTTAGCAATGGCACTTTGCATCTTTTCCTAAGCACCCCCTCTCATCTCCTTCCCAGCTGTTGGCCCTGACTCCACATCACCTCTTTGTGATGTCAAAAACCCCATAATGATACCAGTTCATCAGCAATGAGGGAAAACCAAATAAAGTATTAATGACATATCCTCTTAATCAGTATGGAAGTGGTTTTCCTCCTTTAAAAATATTCTGATTTGTATAGCTGTTTAGAAAAAAAAATAATTAAAAACATCATCAGGTATTATTTTGGAAAGCACAAGACTCATAGAAAAGACTATGAGAATGTGTCATCTAGATCAATCTATATTTCCTGTTTGCATTATCTTACAACCAACATTTCTGCACTTTAACACAAAATAACTGCTCAGCTTAAAGGTTTCTCCTTTGGCTTTGCTCCTGAAGGGTCTAATAGGATGTCAAGTGCATCACCTCCTTTAGGAACTAAAATTCAAGAGGGCATTAGAACACTTGCTCCAGTGCACATTTGTTAATGCCAGTCAAGTCAAAACAATCTTCACTGCTTTTACAGTTATGCAACAAAATGCAGATCAGATGGATGCAACCTTTTTTAAATCAAATCATACCTTCCAAACCCTCTTCTGTATAAAATGTTAACGATACACAATAGCTCATCTTTGTAAAGAAAGCATTCCTAAAGATAATTTTTCACAAACCTTACTTCTGAGGTACCTTGGGGTCCTCAGGTGCATAGCCTCAAGTAGCCAGGTTTATTCTGCTGTGTGGCTTGTTGAATCTTCAACCAAGGGCTGTTAAATGAAAAAAAATTCAGTTGCACTAAGCACAAGAAAAAAGAGCATAATCAGTGCACTAACATTGAAATATTAATTAGATAGGACTGGAACATGGAAATACTTAAAATAAATGTTCTTGTGGTATTATTAAATGTTAAATTTTATGCACACTAAATCATTTTGTAGCCTGTTAAAACAGCTTCTTTCTGTGGCCTAGGAGATGCATAATTAATATATTTTTTCTAGCCATCCGTGTTTAATTATTAAAAAGTTTGACTAACATTTAGATGGCAAAGGCATAAAAAATCTTTTGAAAAGCCTAATCTTTTTGGGAAGAATAAGACTGAAACAATTATTTTTTATTAGATACTTTTTTAGAATAACTTATATCAAAATAGTACATATCAGTCTTTTTAGGTCCTTCTGAAATCTAGGGTAAGGAGAGGATCTTAATTTCTATTCTCTAGTTTTATTTTGAATATATATAGCTCAACTATTTTCTCGCACTGACAAACTAGGTACAAGCAAGCGCTAGTTAAGTATGAGAAACTAACTTACAAAATAATTGGAATTTTTTTTGTTAGGTTGTCTTTATATATACCAGCCAAAAGTGAGACTTTTAATATCAGTAAATCTTTTAACTACAGATTACAAACATATATCCTGTGTATTTGACAAATATATCCCATTAAAATTAATCAAACATAAATTTATTAAGAAAACAGAAAAAGATCACGCACAAACTTGTATTGCCAGAAAGAGAACCCAAAACGGCTCTGCCAGTTTTGACAGGAGTTATGGAAGGAAAGCCCTGTAGGGCTGGTACTGAACACACATCTGTGTGACACTACAGCTTACATCATACACAAACAAATTCTTTCCATAATTATTGAATCTTGGCATGCACCTATTCCAAACACCTATGTACTCATATAATGAATGTTATAATATCACTGGTGCACCACTGCCTTTTCTGGTCTCTATATACTGAAAAAATCAAGCAAAACTTAATTGCTAGATACATGACAACAAGAGAGTGGATGGATGTTCCCCAGTAACCGTGGCACAAATTTCTAATATTGCCTTCTCAAGGCAAGCCTGCTGGTTGCACATAAAAGCCCATAAAACAGGCAGAATTCAGAGCAACAGCCTCCAAGCTTTGGGGTTTGAATGCAAGCAAACAGGCACAAAGGCAAGGGTTTCAGAGAAAGGAGAAATGAGCACTGAGAACCACAGCTGATGCCAGCCAGCCTGTTGGCTGCCCAAGGCATAGCAGCCTAGCTCCTGCCAAGTCTCTGGTAGGTATTATGAAGGTTTTAAGGAAAATTACAATCAGGCTTTTGGAAGAGAGCAGTGAGGTCACTTCAAGGTGGTGGAGAAGAGTACTGGAACTGTTCACAAGCACCTGTGCTGACAGGAGATAGCACTAAAGTATTCGCCCAAGAACTTAAAAAAAATTAGGATGCGAGTGTCTGGAACTGCAGATTTCCAGATGGTTACTGGAGATGGGAGTTGAGCTTTGGATGCATGGAGAAAGGTCAGCCAGGTCCTAAGAGTAAAGCTATGGCTTATGCTTGATGTCACAGAGAGATGAACAAAGTGGTGATAAATGATGTGCAATACAAATGATGATAGCAGGAGGAGTACATAGTTGTATCCTAAATGAAAGGGGAAAACACTGGGTTCTTAGAAATAGTTTGATATAAAAAGGGAAGAAATACAGGGGAAAATATAAGGTTTTTTCCTGTGGGAAGAAGACTCAAGTTAAATGACTTTAAACACAGGAATACAGATTTTAATATGAAAAAAGAGAGAGAAGCAAAATGCAACTTTGCAGCAGCTTTCTAATCACAGGCTAAAAGCTGATTCCTCTTTTTCCTTGCTTTTTAAAGTATCACAGCACCACCATTCACAGGAGTCCAGTAAGAACCAGCCCAAGCTTGAATAAATGCAGCAGGAGCACTGCTGCTTTCCAATAGGCTTTTCTGGAGCATTCCTGCCACAGCCTCTGAGGGAATAAAACAAGCTGATAGCTGAATAATGTAATCAACAGCAATTCATTGCCTTGAAGTATAGTAAATAGGCAGAAAATATGGACTATGGGGTAAAGTACTTTAGAAAAAAAAATATTCTACAGAAGCAGACTGGGATTTCCCCTGTAAATGAAAATTTTAAATAGATATACAATGAATATATGGTTCAATGCTGATCTTCAGGGGTTATGTCATAATAGGTATGGAGTTCAAAAACATTAATGTATCCTGGTTGAAGCATATAGATCTTGTTAAAGAATTTTTTGACTAAATGTGAAATTGCTAGCCCAGAAAATTTAACTCCCATCCAAAAACAAAATTAAGCACGCTTTAACTAAATGCAAGCAACTTATTCCACTAAAAGCAATCTCTGTTCTTAGTGAGTAAAAGTTCCCACTGCCTTCGCTTTCCTGAAAAACACCACTAACAACTCATAATAGGAATTATTTTTTTCTTTTTCTGTGCCAAAACTGTTTTCTTGCCACCCAGCTACATCCTACCTGGCAGTGTGGTGTTAGCAGATGATAGCTTTGATGATTTGCTGCCCAGGTTTCTCACTGACAGAACCTGGGCTGACCATATGCACCCGAAGTGTCTTTAAAAGTGTCAGGAAGTCTTGAAGATTACTCCCTGGACTGTGTGACTCCAGGACAAAATTCACCAAATTCATCACAGAAGGTTACACAGGCAGGAAGAGAATTGAAAATACAAATACGGTTAAACAAAACAAACAAACAAACAAAACCCCCAAAACAAACAACCAAACAAAAAGTGTTCAAGTTTCTACCCAGTAGCCATATTCTTTAGATGCAGAAGCAAGTAGTCAGCAAGTAAGACATGAAAATAGAGGACACTGTTATGTTGTGAAAGAGGAAAGAGTTAGATAAATAATCACACTGGGGGAGGGGGATAAAATACTGATTCAAAAACATGTACAGTAAAATTTCCCAGCATAAAGCCAGATTCTGATATGCTTATTCACTTGAGATCTTTTAAAATTCTTTAGTTAAGCCCACAAAAAAAAGAAAATAGAAGAAATCTGAAGTAAACCTGTCGGGGTTTGATTGAGGTTTTTGCATTTATTCTTCATGAGTAAAACTCAGACTCTTTTTATAAAAGAATAAACTCAGCGTTTAAAAATTAAACTGTTACCTTAAGAAATGCAGAATTCAGTTCTTATGGGCTGAAGTACTCCTTTCTTTCTGAAAGATACCACAAGCTAGCTACTGTCAAGTGAGAAGTATAAAAGAGAAGACAAACCACAGATGTGAGTCTTCCAGTCCAAGAGCAAGATTTCATACTTGTTGAGGGTGAAATAAAGGTTTCCTACCTCAGATCAATGTGAGTACACTCAGAGCATTGACACAAGTCATTACAAATGGTACACCATTAAAAAGTTGCTCAAATACACAATTTTATCCTGAGCTTTGTCTTCAGAGAGCTGGTCTTCATAACCTGCTGACAACACTGCAAAATGGTATGTAGACACCTTTTCCATGTGGATAGTTGAGGTAACAAACTCAGAATTCTTATTTTGTAGAAATGAAGATGTTTCACCACAACTCAAAGTAAAATAAGTAATTTTTTTCCTATTCTCATGCAGTTCATGACATGAGAGGAGTAAAATGCACTACAGACTTTACTATAGCTATCAGTGACTCTAGTTGATTTAGAACAAAAGCTAAAATATTTTTCGAACCAGTTTATAAGTGTTGAAATATTTTCTTCTTCTCAGTCAAAATCTGCTTCCATTGTTGTGAAATATTTTGATAGAACAATTTGATTTTTTCCTTACTGTGTACATATTTCACCAGAAAGAGGTGAAAACATGAAAAGGAAACTATTCTATTCTTTTCTATGGAGTAGCCTCCTTGACTATTCAAGCTAGTATTTTAACATCTGAATTTTAGCTTTAAAAAAAGTCTTAGAATATGATTATACCCCAAATACAAAATTACTGAAATACCATCAACCAGACAAACTTCTGAGGGTAGCAACATGAAACTTGTAGAACAGAGCAGCCCAGACCTAATCCATAACCTCAAACAGGTTCAATAATATTTCAGATTGAGTCCAACATATTTTTCAAATACCCTGACTATTCCTAGCACTGGACATGCAGATCCCCAGTGAGTATTAAGTCTTTTCTCAGATTTTATATGGGCAACATCACCGTCACTCCCTTTAATTCATCTTCTCTGGCCCTTACAAAACCACTTATGAGTTGTTTTCATATTTTCTGTGAGCCATTGTTGATATTTTGGTTTTTTGGTATTTAAAAATGCTTTCAACTATACCCATTTCTGGTGAAGTATGTACACAGTAATAAGAAGTAGATAAACTTCATGAATCTTCTCCCTTTCCAGGGGAGGTCAGTGCCAACCACAGTACTTCTCCTCTGAGAATTTTGTCTTCTCCTCCTCAAGTGACCTCATTCATCTTTCTTCCTCCCTCGCCATCATATAAATGGGATTTATTGCAACAAGTATGAAAACTGCTTTTTAGGACTCTAATAGCAGACTATGTCACCTGTGACATAAAGTGTTTGAAAGCATTGCTGCTACTTGGACTAGTCTTTCCTCTCATTTTCAGAAAATCTAATCATCTAGTCCAGACGATAGAACATTAATTTCTCTTAGTTGCATTTTTGATATTAAAAGAATTCCCATCAAGTTTAAAGATGAATGCAGGAAAGAACTGAAAAAATATTTTAATAGTGCTCAGTCCCAGGTCAATAATAAGAACTGCTGGGGAAGTAATAGCAGGAGAGAACAGGAAAAATGGCCATGGTTGTTGAATGGTACCTTCCCCCAGCAGTCTGAGGTATAAAAGTCCAAATACTATTTAGCAATTTCTCTCACTGCCTGTGGAGCTTCATTTCTTTTATGTTTTTTGCCCCTGCAATACCTTTAAACTAGGAACCAAATAAACATCACACAGTATTGCCACTCAGAAGCTGGGCCAATTCTACTACATGCTAATTTCAAGGACATGAAAAGGCAGAAGCTATTTGCCCTTAAGGTGCTAAAGCATGCATGCATACACAAGTGATTGCCACTACAGTTCTGGGATTTCTCTTTATGCTAGACATGGTGAGAATACCACATGAAAATTTCCAAGTTTTTGTAATGGAATCCATGTTGTCTGTTTTCATATACATGAGAGGATATGCTTTTACTGGGGGGTGATGACAGGGAGGGGAGGCATAAAATTCATCAGGAATCTGATATTTCTAGTCTGTCCCAAAACCAAAATTGCTTTTATGCAGATGTTGCCTGCTGGGAGTTTTAATTAGGTGCCTTAGGGGTACCCTCAGCAGACAACCATGCTGCTTGGCCAGACTCAGTTCCCAGTGTACCCTGCCATTTCCACAGTTAATAAGTATTCGACCTTCATCAGCTGTGGGGTCCCACTCCTGTTGGGAATGCTCATACGGAAGAAAAAGTGAACAGGAAACAGACACATCATTGCTTGTTTATCAAAAGCCCAGCTGACAGCATGAATTTTGAGGAGAAAGTCTGAAGTTATCTCCTGAGATTAGACGCTTTTCACAGACCAACATGTGAGTCAAAACCATTTTTTCAAGAAAAATAATTTTCTTGGGTCTAACACACACAAAATAAAATTTGTCTCTCTTAGAGACCATGCCTGGGGTTTGTAACAACATTGGTGGGCTGGGGGCAGTAGTAGAAGGAAATCATTTAGCTGGTTTTCAGATCTTGGGGAAGAAAAGAAAAAACAAGATTAGCTTGTTGCAGTCTATAGGCATGATGCTTGGACACCACTTAAGTCCTACGTAAAATATCAGTGTTGGTTTTGACTGTATAGTGGTCCTCTTCAGATGGGTGAAGATTACTCAAGTGAGATAATAATATCAATCAAAATATCTGAATCTGTGTTATCTCTCAGGATTGTAGCATTATCAGTTGTCTTTCCCCTAACACTCTGTGGCCTCATTGTACAATTTAGTATCAAGTATTAGAGATGTTTGTTGCAATAAATACATTGGAGACCTAATTTTAAAGGAGGCAGAAACAGAATTTTGTCTATTTTCATATGCCATTGAAAACACTTTGTCTGACTGTAGATGTAACAGTAGGTTTTCTTCAGCCATCCATACAATAAAAAAGTGGGAACTATTTGGAACACATAAATGTTACCAGAACAAAACAAAGTTTCATCCTAGTTTCATCCTAGTTCTGGGGAAAGTTAGGAATTCAAGAGAACAATTAATTTGCTTAAACCTTTTTATACAAATGCTGATTCCAGTTGTCTGACAATATTTTTCAGCTGCAAATTTATTGTCTTTTTTTTTTCATCCCCTGTGGCCAGTAGTTTCCAGCAGGCTGCTCTTTCAATTCCTTTGTTTCACAAAGTCAGTCTGTGAGACTGCAGGTAAAAATTCTGTTTGGGGAATGCATTTTTATTATTTCTCCATAAATACTTTATGTGTTTTATTCCACATCCAGTAGTACTCTGGTCACAGGGGTTAATAACAAAAGTCCACAGTTATGGATGGTGACTGGTTGCTTAGGCTTTACAGCCTTACAAGTTCTCCCTGTGGTTGCTCCAGGATAATATAAATATGCTGTAAGTGCCCTTATATTCAAATGTACTTTGACTTTGCAGCAAACAGCAACATTTGTTAAGATAACAGTGGGGATGTATTTCAAAATGCATAAGGGCCCTTTCAAGTTCACACAAAATTATTGTGAATCACAATACACGCACACTGAGAAATTAATTATTATATATATTTAATTATGACAATATATTGCATAATAGCCATTCACCTCTGTGCATGTACACACGTCAGACAAATATACAGAAACTCCTGGAAGTCCTAATCAACCCAATTTGCATGCACAATATCAAATATTCACAGCTAAAAAATCTGAATATAATTCTCAAGAAAATCCTTTTTCTTAGAGAACAAAGAGAGTCATGCCCTTGCTAACTCAGTTAAAGCAGTTGCAGTAGTAATACCAATGTTTCCCTCTTACATGTTCTTCAGTTTGAGGGCTTTAATTTTTCAAGGTGAAGGAGTATAAAATAGCAGTGTTAAAGCCTCCAAATGAACGGATCAGAAGAAAACCACTTGAACATGAGGAAAAGCTCATTACTGGCTGAGGTGAGAAATTTAGAGGCTAGATGTAAGTTCCCTCTTCTGCCTGGACAGAGCTGCATCACGCACAGGAGGACATCCTAGCCATGGCAGCAATCTTTCCTGTGCATGCTGATCCTCTTTGATGAGATACTGAAATGTTTGCCAAGTGCTGGACAGACAAGTAAATAACTGATCACTGGGACATTCATGTGAGATTTGTGACACATGGGTTCTGGTCTCCACATGCAAAAATATTCCAATATTTTTTACCCAAAGTGGAACACTTGAAAAAAACCCAAAAAAATCAACCAAACAAAAAAACCAACCACCCCAAAACCCCCAAACAAACAACCACAAAAAACCATAACAAATCTCCCAACCAAACAAACCAACATAAAAAAACAAACCATGAAAGCAATTGAGCCAGAATACCCTATAATCCAGAGCATTAACTTGCAGGAGAAAAATGAGTTCAGATAGATGTCTTCACTACCTTCATCTAAGAAGGGATCTGGAATTCAAAAATAAAGCATGCTAGTGGTTAGAATGACTGTGTTTCCTCTCCTCAATTAAGCAATAATAACAAAAGGCAACACTTAACAAGACTGACTGAGAAGACGTGTAAAGTTGTGACAGGAATGAATGCAGTCTACTAAATATCTTGGGTTTATACTGATATGCTTGGTTTTATAATAAGTAGGCATACAGATGGCAGAATTATCCTTGTGCACATTTGCATGCTACAGAAATCCAGTCTTAGCTTAAAACTTATAAAAAGCATGAATCAAACATCTGCAGTTCTCAACTCACTTGCAATGTTAGCAGTAGTATACACAGAAAGGTATTTCTTGCTCTATCACCTCAAATTAAGCTTTAATTCAAAATGTTAGGTAAACATGACATAGTCAACTTTCTGACACAGCCAAAATAGCTGTTCACCTTCCACAGAAGCAGAAAGGAATTCCTTAATTTCACACACTCAGGCAGAAAAAATTCATCACCAACCACCTTTCTCACAGAAGAGATCTTTAGAGCATTTCTGCAGATGAGAGACTAAAATCACATATTTACAGGTCCTAGACAACTACCCAGACTATATTAGAAAGTTTTAAAAGAAATTATTCTTCCTAGAGGTCCAATTCTTCTCAACATTGTTCATAACTTTACCTTGAAACACTTCTTAAAAATGTATTACCTGCTCCACTGTAAACAGCTCAGGGTAGAACTATGAGGCTGCCTTGGGATGCTGTGGGCTGTTTGGCATCTCACAGGACATCACTCAGCTGCCCAGAGGAAACTGGGACAGCTCAGCTGCTGTTGTGAGTCAGAAGATTCAGACAGCTCATGGCAGACAAGGAAACACCAAGGAACTCAGGAAGATAGATCAGACATGGCAGGCACAGGCAGAACTCCTAAAAAACGCTATCCTCTAGGAATGCTACAAACAAGCCATGAGCAATACCCTGTGGGCAGCAAAGATTTCCCTTCACAGGCAAACCCCTGCCCCATATCCAAAGGAAGATAGAAGTTGCTGTCTTTTAAAACTAACAAGAGGATACACTGGAAAGATCTCTTCTTGAAACCCATACCCTTGCACAACTCCAGTACAGAGCTATAATTCAGACCAATTGGGTTTGAATCCCTGCCCATCATACTGGGTCCAACACAAGATAACTATAAAATACACAGTCCCTCTCCCCATGCCATCTGGAAAAGCTCCATAGTACTTAAAAAAAAACCCAAAGAGAAAAACCAGATTTTACTGCTTTTTACAAGCAGCTTCTGACATCCCTGTAACATAATTTTTTCTAGTTTATCGTTTTGCTTACCCTATTTTCAACCTCCCTTCATCCTGTAATGCACACTGAAGCACACCCTGCCTTAGCTGCACATTTTCCTTTCCTAACACAGTTCTTTCCATCCCCATTACCTTTACATCATCTTTTAGCATCTTTAATTAAAATTTTGGTGATTCTTTGACACTTGAATAGTCACAGAATCACTCAGGTTGGAAAAGACCTTTAAGATCATTGAGTCCAACCCCTAGCTTAACCAGGTCAAGTCCAACACTAAACTGTGTCCCTAAGCACCACATTTATATGTCTTTGAAGTACCTCTAAGGATGCTGGTGCAATCACCTTCTTGGGCAGCCCATCCCAATGCTTGATAACCCTTCTGGTGAAGAAATTTTTCCTAATATCCAATCTAAATCTTGGTACAACTTGAGCCCATTTCCTCCTTGTCCTATACTAGTTACTCCTGCACCCAGCCCTCAGGACCACACCAATCCTGTCTATACCCACCTATAGGCCCTGAAATGTCCAGACTGCTCTCAGCTGTTATCTTGATGTCACGATGACCTGAATTGACTCTATTCTGCAAACTCCTAAAGAACACATAGGAGTAATTCACAGGGCTATCTAGCATTTCCTACTGACGACATTGGCCCAAAGTACAGTGCTTTATGAAAACTAGCAAAGAGATGAGGATGGTGGAAATTTTATATAACGGAGTCTGCTCCTAATTAGATTATGCAATGTAGGCATTAACAAATGTATCACTTTGTTCCCATCATCAAACAGTTTGTGGTAACTTTGTAACTAGTTTTCTCACTGCACCAGCAAGCATTTTTAAATGTTCTCTTCTGATTTTTTTCTGAATTCACTTAGGTAACTGACTAATTTCATCATGTCAGAGTTCTTTTTTTTCATTAACAGAACTAAATGTTAGTTACAATATCTTACTGCTACTACTACCCACTTCTTGCACTTCATTTATTGGAAAAAAGCAAAAGAGATTAAATATACCAACTCTTCTAAGTTAAATAATTTAATTGCTTTGGATAATGGCCTAATTAACTAGATAAACAACATAGAAGAAATGCATACCACACTAGGATTGTATGTTATGTCCAGGTTTTGTAGTGAATTGAGGTAAGTATCCCATTTCTGGCAGTTAAGAAGGGGGAATCACTTGCTCATTTGAAGAAATATAGTGCTGGAGTCTACAATAAAGTAGGTCCCTAGCACAGGACAGATAGACACTAAAAATCGAAGTAGCTGAGATCATTTGCTTTAAGGTAGTAGAGAATAGTGAGCCTTTTTTTTTTTTCCAGCTGATGGTAATTTGCAATCCTGAACATTACCTGAGGCATGAACCAAGCAAACCATGTCACCTGCAGAACTGAAAAGCCATTCATGACATTGTACAGACAGGTCTAAGGGCAAGTAGCCTCTAAAATGAAAGCAAAAAGAAAAACCCTTCCTAGTTAGTTACAAAAAGAGTACAAATTAATAATCCTACAGAATGAACCATTGAAGGAGACTGCCTCCAATTTCAAATGAATTCTGCTAACGAAGACCTTCCTCATGACAAAACCCTCTTAATGGGGTTCATCCCTTTGCAAGCAGGTGTTTTTTCACATTTCTCTATGTTTACCTGTTATAATGCACAATCTGGCAATACTTATCTCTGCATTATTTGGCTCATGATACAAAACTTGTGAATGAAATCATAGGACTGTTTCCACAGAGGTGAGAGTTTGGCCACTGAACAAGCTCTGCTCTTATTTAAGACACAGTGTTCACATGAGTATTCAGAAGCCTTGGTTCTTTTCTTTACTTAGAAAAGGACACAGTCTTCTTACCTCCATCAAACTGCATGGCTGAAATCTCATTAAACAGTAATTCACCTTTGAAAGACTGCAAGAAGTCAGCGAGATGTTCTTCTACAAAGACTTCCTAAAAGAGAAAACTGTTTTAGCTAACAGTCAGGAAACTGAAGCACAAGATGAGACAAGCTGCAGAGGGTGAGAATCTACTTCACCCTCTACATTTTAAAGATTTTAAGAAGAGGCTAAACAGGTGTTGGGAGTTGGTTAATTTTCAAGAGCACTCTTCAAGCTCTGTTTTCCTGTGATGCAACCCCCAACTCATCATTTATATTAAAAACTTTGCAAGTTTCAGCTTGCTGGATTAAGGATAGTTTAACATATCAGAATAGAACAGGGTAAAGAAGAAAAAAAAACATCTAAGCCTGTGTCATCTTTACCTCTATGAGAATAATTATGGCTTTACAGATCATTCTTTTTTAATATAATTTCTCATTTTTAAATAGAACTGGAATAAAATAATATTTACATGGCATTTTTAGTTGATTTTCAGAGTGCAGGACAAAAATACACATGAGAAGAAAAAAAAATTCTACCACCAAAGAGCAATATCTCTGTAAAAGATGAAACAGAATATCTTAAAACCCAATTAGAAAGCCTGCTCTCCTGGGACTTAAGGAGAGAAATGTTCTATTCTAAGGGTCTTGTGGAAACTTCTACCAAAACCTTGCATGTTCAGAGGTAGAAAATATCTTCTGCTAATCTGCTTCTAGGTCTGGGACAGATTTCTGGTTTCTTGAATGCATCAGGGCAGTGTCTTTTTTCTTTTAATACTTCATTTAATATAGTTCAGATTGTTTCCTCCTCCATTCTTACCTTAATCAAAAGGCCCTTCTTCAGTTTATCCTCTGTAATTGATGTAATGAATATATTTCTGCTTTCAAAGTATAAGAATAAAAGCATTTTTGGGTTGTTTTGTTGGGGTTTTTGGGAGGGTGGTGGGGGTTTTTTTGAGAAAAGCGAACAAATGTTGCCTACTCAATCTTGTGAAATTGACCGTAAATTAAGTGTTGGATCCCAACTACTTTTTTGAGGATCAGACTATTCTCTTCTTAATTTACACCATTAGCCAAAAGAGGCTTCTTTCACACAGATCTCTATCATCATCTTTCAGACTGGCCTATGCAGCTGGCCAGATGCTGAGATTCCTTTTGGAAATGTCAACCAATAAATTTACTGGACAGTAAAAAAAAAAAAAAGGTAATTCAAAAGTCAAGTTTGAAATTCCCTCCCCAAAAGAAGTGACCTTGACATTTGCCACCACCCTGAAATCGACCTGAACTCCACCAAAATTCAGGTAAATGTAAAATAAACAGTTTACTGACAGAAGCTAAATAGATGAAATTTAAACATTTTACTAAATAAATATATAAAAAAATTAAAAATGCAAAGAAACTTCTACTACTCTCAGTTCCAAAGGTTCACATGGAACCCACTGTTAGACATTCATAGCTCAGGCCCCAGCATCTAGCTGCTTGGCACAATCAGACGACGTAAAACTTTTTAACAGAAGAGTATTTGATTTGGGATTCTCTGCTTTCTGCTTCTCCTCAACACTTCAGATCTTCTCATGCAAATCTTCTTCCCATCACTTCTTCCTTCAAAGATGTCCTATGATTTCCCATCCTCTGGCTGCTCACATCTGCTTAGGAAAGGTTGGTATTCCCTGGGCATAATTAAAAGTGATTACCAGTTGTCCAAATGGAAAAGCAGGCAGCTGTGAGTGCTGTGGTGCTTGGCAGACTTGTAGGCCCTTGTGAAGCAAAATGCTTCTCTGGGCAGAATCAAGTCCTTATGCAGATCTTCTTCATGTTATTAACCTGTATGCTTTAGACTCAGGTAACCTCATCAATCATTCTTTCTAGAGTCACTCTGTTGGGATTAATCTATGCACCAAATGATTGGATTTCACTTAGGAACAAACATAACAGGCCTTCCCTGACTGCTCCTTAAGCTAACACTTGAGGTGTAATCTGACAGATTTTTAAATAATAATTATGTTTATTACAAAGAGAATTATCATAGTGTATCTACCTATCTGTTTAAATGATCATCCATCTCAGTGCCAAAATCAGAAAGAATCAGTTGACACTCCTAAATTCAATAGGTTAGAAAGGATGGAATGTCCCTAAAATTTGGAAGTTACCACTACAGTAGCATACAAAGTTTTCTTTGGCACCATGTTCTCTCCAGGAAAAGTCCAGCAGTCTAACTGTAATGACCCATTTTTCACGTGGAAGTATATTCTCCATGTTGTAGAGCAAATACTGTAGTAGTGGCCCTTGTGCCATTATAATTAATATCATGCATAAGGGAGAACTGAGATGACCTTTAAATCCCACCCCTACCCAAAAATTTTAATTGCCTAGAGCTAGAATTGGAAGAGAATAATTTTAATAACTCAAAGCCTTGTATTTCTGCCCACAATTAGGTACATCACTATTAGGTTCAAAGGGGTTACCAACAACAGAGGAAGAATACACAACAGAAAAAAACCCCTCTCCTCATTCCTTGTGCATGCCTCATCTACCAAATATTAGAAACATTTCTAAAATCATTAGAAAAAGGAACGCATTCTGTGCAAGAAAAAAATAACCTAACTAAGGAATTGAAGAGATCAATTTATAATATGAATATGAGAAACTGACCCAAAAGCCATTGTTGTCAGTGGAAAGTCTTTTTGAAGGAAATCACAAAAATTATTTGTGCTTTGTCTGCTATCATCCTGTGTTAGCAGCATACATAGATCTTAGAACCAACCAGAGATGAGGATAAACATTATATTTAACTATAAATATTGGCCCGAGTATTATTTATTAAAATAAAATATTGGCAAGTTATGGATGATTCAGAAGAAAAAAAAAACAACCCAGCAATTTTGCTCATTAAAAACAGTCCAAATTGTAACTAAACTGTGTGGGAGCATGCTTACTGGTTGGACCTGAGTGAGGGACTGGGAGACAATGTGAAATCTCTATTCCCAAGTGGCAACATGATCCTGGCCAAGTTATTTAGCTCCTATTTGTTTATCCATCTGTAACATAGGTGTAAGATGAGTTATTTCCCAGATGGCAGCATGGTGAAAGTTAATTGATGTTTGTAAATTTCTAGCAAAGTCTCTGATGAGAGGTGAGCACAAAATAATATTACATTCACCTTTTGGGAGCTCCTACATTTATTTCATAAATGCAATAAAGATAAATTGAGGGTTACAAGAAGAGAATTATTAAAAATATGCTGTAATAATTAGTGCATTCAAAACACACATTTGTGTTCACAGAATACTAATCAGTACTTGTACATAAGTATAGATCAGACTCAGGTAATGACTAGTTTGTATTGAGTAGTGAATGCATATATTGTCCTTGAAAAGTTCAAATCTCTTTCTTTCTTCTGCCCTGACTTCACTGAAATGACCAAAAATGCATAAAAAAATTAAAAATTTATATATATGTTTTAAATTACCTTCACAGAATACATTCCAGGGCAACCACAAATTGCAGTAGCTCTCCATTTTCTATCTCTAAACCAGACATGGGAGCTGACATTGTGGGCCCAAATTCAGAAAGTGTTTTCCACAGAGTGCTATCTCCAGCAGCGAACAGCACCATATGTTGCTACAGGATGTTCCCTTCTTACTCCACATATTAGATAATACTGAGGGATTCTGGCTTACTTTCAAGTCTTTTCCTGTTTTCAGCCATAACTGTTATAACTCTGACTGCCCTTGTTACGCATAAAAAATCCTATCCTTTTCACTTCTTTCTAAAAATATCATTCTACAGCAGATTTCCACAGACAAATAACATCTTGGACAGCAACTCATGGAGATACTACTACTGTTGTTCTCTCTTCCTTTTTCATAATGATTTGTCTAAATTCTCTCTAGTAGCATGGATAGCAGAAGATGGCAGATCCAAAGAAAAAGCCATTCACTAGAATTTAGGAGACACTGTTAATTCTCCTAATAATCCTTGTTCCTGTACTCTTCCTCAGAAGTCAGGATAAAGGGCCCACAGGTCAAAAATAAAATTTAAAAAATATTTTAAGAGACATCTTTTAGGACAAGCTGGAATCATGACCTGAGATGTCTGTATGTAAGGTAGAGACAGCAGTGCCTCAGTGGTAGATGCCATGGGAGTCCAATGCAAGTGGCACACATCAGTGCTGGGACACCACAGGTACCACTGCAGAATTTCAGCTTCATCTCAGAAAGTGGCTTGAGCCAAAAAGAAGGTAGAGGAAGATAATTAAGGATATTTCACTTTTAGCAGCTACAAATATTTTGGACGTGAATCTAAAACAAGGCAAAACCCTAAGAACTCAGCTCCATGATGTAACTTCTTCAGCTTAATGTCTTACAATGTCACCTACTTCAGTGACAACTTTTTCATGAAACTNGTTTTTTGGGTTTTTTTAATGTGACTTATCTCAGGTTGCCAGCAATAGAGTATGAATTTTGCTTAAACCGCGATGTATAGTCTATGAGCCTCTTCGAATGAATGTTCCTCCAATGAATGCAACTAAGTGCAACTATATCCATCTGACACATTGACATCTCTGGGTTTGTCTCGTTTGCTACAAATTGTGACTATTTCTCTGTCCCCTTTCCATTTGATTACCTATTAGATTAAAAAAAAATATATATATACTCAGCAGAACAAACCCCAATAAAACAAATAATAAAATAAAGAAACACACAAAGCCAAAAACAAACAAACAAAACCAAAAAACTCCAAAACAAAACAAAAAAAACCCACAAGCCACAAAAAAAACCAAACAAACAAAAAAAACCCCACAAAAACAAAACAAAACAAACCCCAAAAACCAAAACCACCAAGCAAATAAGAAATAATTTCAAGCAATTTGAAGACCCCTGGGTTGCTCTTTTTGGGGTAGGCATTTTATCTGTTTGGAAATGGTAGGTTTGATATTTCTTATTTGTCTTATTGTTTTTTGTTTTGTTGGGTTTTTTGGGTTTTTTTAATGTGACTTATCTCAGGTTGCCAGCAATAGAGTATGAATTTTGCTTAAACCGCGATGTATAGTCTATGAGCCTCTTGGAATGAATGTTCCTCCAATGAATGCAACTAAGAGCAACTATATCCATCTGACACATTGACATCTCTGGGTTTGTCTTGTTTGCTACAAATTGTGACTATTTCTATGTCCCCTTTCCATTTGATTACCTATTAAATTAAAAAAAAAAAAAATAAAATCCATTTTCCATGGGTTCATTGTGCATGGGACAAAAGATGTTCCTTTGGCATGGATATAGATATGTATGGTTGGTATAGTCTATTTTCTTCCTACTTTCCCTTCACATTCCTTCATAAACAACCACTCTTCATAGCAGAGGTTTAATTACAGGTATTAAACAACACTCCTTCCAGTTGGAAAGGGCTACATTTTTCTTTGACCTGGTTTTTCAGGTTTTCTGCAAAATCAAGCAGATGCTTCCACTTCATCTCAACCCATCTTATGCTTTAAAAAATAAACTGCAGCCACGGTAGGTGTTCATAAAATGAAAGCCAAAATTTGGGGGCCATGAAAAGACTCACACAAAAAAAATTCATATGCCAGTATGCACCACCAGAGTTTGAGGCATGACCCAAGTCCAGTATCCAGATATTATTTAGAAGATGCAACTTTGATATACTTAAATAACTTCCACATGGGAGTTCTGTCCTGAAAGTATAATTACTGGCTGGTGCTCTGATATGGAAAGGAGCCATGATGGAAAGAGGGCAGTGTCTACTGAAAACTGTACAGAACAACACAGCTGTTTAATATAACAATTATTAGCACTAGATATTTTCTAAAAATGCTATATGATAATATATCTTTATGCAGACAGTATAGGTATCCACAATAGAGTATGCAAAAATGAAAACACATTTCTGATTTTGACATTTCATTATAATATGTGATTCTGGGGTTGAATAGCAGTTTTTCAAGCCTGGATTCAATTGGCACATCCTCAAGAAATTGGGAGTATGTTTGAAGTGGTGAGTATTTATCTTTCTTTATTTATTTTCTTCCAGACTCTCAGAAATTAATTTTTCCTTTTCAGGTAGCAAAACTCCCCCTACTAGCTCTCACATCTTTCTAAAAAGAAATATAGCATACAACTAACACAAACACTGACCAGAAACTGAGATCTAAGCCTGTGATAGTCACCATTCCAAGATAAACACAGGCAGCCCCCAGGGGTCTTCCCACTATGAGCCATAAAAAAGGAACTAAGATCAACTCATCTAATTTCAGGCAAAAATCTTCTCTTTCTCTAAAGAGAGAAAGATTAATCTCCAGAGGATGGTTCATATTCCCTAACATCTTCCTAGATAACTGAAATTTGTTGGAATGGATCTGGGCAAAAAGCTACCTGCCTCAATGCAGCAGGTCTAGAAAGCATCCCTCCTCCACCTTTCTTAATAAGAAAGACCTTTTCTAGATCTGGTATTACAATTAACGTTTTATATCTGTGGCACTGTTCCATAAAGTTTTATGATGTAGACTGTGGACATCATCATTTCCACAGCATAAATTGCTTTCCTGCTGCCTTCCTTTCCTACAATGACTTAGGCATGGATCAAATAGAGCTGTTAAGACCTGTCAACAAACATTTCTACAAAATAGTGAGACAGCTGACCAACCCAAATTAGAATGTAAAGCTAAGTCCAAAATTGATTTTACTACTTCCTCTAGACCTGTGGATACAACCCTCAAACCTGGAAAACAAAACCATATTATGACTTAATCTATTTAGACGTGAAAAATAGTGTTCAATTTTTTTTATTTCGAAAAGTTTTAATTTCTCAAATGAGAACTGAAAATAAAAACAATTTTCAAAGCTGTTAAGTCTGAAGAAATCATATTCTTACTGCAGAAACAGTAGAAATTGGCTAAGTAAATTGTTTTTCTGGCTACAGGTTTAGGCTAAATATTTGCCCAATTCACCGGACAATCTCCTAGCACCTGAGGAAAGCTCCTACCAAAGCTATTAAAAAAGTATTAATCCATGTTTTGCCTCTAATTAAATGTCAAGTATGTTATCTTATGTGCATTAAGGGCAAAGAATGATACAGTTTTGACTTCAGCTAATTTGACGCCTTCCATTAATTATGCCTCAAGACAGACTTTGATTCAGAAATTTCACACTACCATTAATGCTTCAGTCTTCTTGATCTGTCCTGGAGAAAGAGAATAATGCCAGCTCTAGAAATGTGATTGCTAACATTGTCGGGGAGAGCAGAATTTTGGACATTCATTTTACAAAGCATCTTATTACACAAATATCCCAAGACAGTGTGCTACTTTAAAAGGTTTATACATAAGCTCTGCTTGAAGCAAAATGTAAAAATCCTTCTGTTACATTTTTTAAAACATTTAGTGAGAGTGCTTCTGTAAGTATCCCAGGGCTGATTACATTTAATTATTAACATCATACAAATGAGACTAATTAACCTTGTATTCCACTATATCTACTACTAATTACCTTTATATTTTATTTCTAATAGTCTTTTGGTTGACTGATTATTTCACATTTATAATGTTCTCAAATTTTAATTTTTAACAAAATATAGCCTATTATCCTCTCAGAAAGAACTGTTTTATTTTTGTCCAAGTTTTGTCTGTCAAATGACACTGACATTTATCCACTAAGTCCCATACCTGACCTGAAGATCACGTAACTCTCAATTCAAAATCAAATAAATTCCAGAAATTAGATTCATGCACAGTTCTGCAATTTATAAGCAGATGCAAGCGTGATCATGCCTTATAACCTTGTTTCTACCTTTTCTGTTGCTCATGTTCTTAGAATGTAATTCATCAATACTTTTTGAAGGGAGAAAGCAAAGACCTATTCGTACAGGTGGTTTATATAATCTCTAACACCTTGTGGTGGTTTAGCACAGATGGTGAAGTGCAATAGCTGAATTCCTTTAAACTGACAACCAAAACAGCCAATTGCATGTAAGGATCCACCTCCGGGAAACACACTTCCTTAAAAGTTGGAAGAAAAGCTGGGGTCGCTGTCTTCCTTCCGGCTTCACAGGAGGTAAGGCAGTCCTGGCCCTCTCTCCTTTGGAGGGAGGGCTGGGATGGCCAGGCCTGCCTAGGCCCGGACCCGGGCTTACATGGGAGGCCTGCCTGGCCCAGGGACTCCCAGGCTGGGGGAGGGGACAATGGTCTCCCATCCTGGCCCGGATCGGTTTTTTAGCAGCCTGCAGTCACTCTGAGCTGGGCCCACCCTGAATGAGATGGAGGGGTGGAAGGCAAAGATCCATTNGGAAGAGACCACATGGAAGCAGATTTTCCCCTGGGCGGCTGTTGCTGTGAGAGTTCCGACCCACAAAAGAACTTCGCTAGGTTGTCAGTGAGACAAAAATTCCATAGTAAACAAAAGACTCCTCTCCCGAAGAATTGATGAAAGACTATATTTAAATGGTGAAACTGACTGAATGTCATAAGTTTTGTCTCTGTAGTTTGTAAGAAGGTGAGTACTTGTGGGGGAGGAGAGGGGTTTTGAAAGTTTCATTTTCTCTTCTTTTTCTTATTGTGTGTTAATAAACCATCTTTTTACTTCTAAGTTGAGCCTGTTTCGCCTTTTTTTCCTCCCAAAATCCTATCTCTCAATCAGCGAACGTAAAGCCACCACATAAATGGTGCGCCACCCAGAAAAACAAACCAAAACTACAACACACCTCAGCTACACTGACTTATGTTCAGCTCCTGAAAGGAATGTTACTATCAGTAACCAAAATACTTATTAATTTTGCACAAAATTCTGTGATTGTCTTTAACTTTCTAGATCTACTATTACTCTGCTCTGGCAAAGAAATCCTGGCAAATTTACGCAGGAAGCAAAATACAAATCATTGTCTAGTACGTGCTCTCCCTGATGTTTGTGGGGAGACTGCTCATTTAGATTTCATGCTTTGCTTTACTGTTTTTCTTCTTCAGTTCCTCTCCTCCCCCTCATTAAGCCTAATGAATGCATCCATCCAGGAAATTGTGACAACATGATATACAATAACTTCATACCATGAAGTGGTTACTTTGAACATTCATGAAATTGTGTGTTAGTGGTCTTAGATTATTAGGTAGCAGCTTCTGAACTGAGAGCTATTTGCATTGCCACCCTCCAACAACACAAGTGTAACGTGACTGTACATACCACCTTATGAAAGCTAACACAATTCTCATTCAAGAGCAAGAACCAGAAAATTAACAGAAGCTTAGCCTTAATTTTAAGATTTCATAGACTAATAGAATTATTGATTTTCTATCTTCAGCTTGAAAAAATAATTTAATCTAAAATTTTTAAATTTCATAAGATCTGAGTTCAGGATTTTATTTTTTTTTTTCTAAGATTCATAGCTTCTTTGAAAAAAACATTCTTATCTTACTTCCCTAATAAAATTTAAAATTAAAAATTTCTGCAAGTGTCAGCAAATATATCATCTGCTTTGAAAACAAATGTTGGCAATAAGATGAAAATAGAGTTATATTAATGGATCTTTTTCTTTGGAGTCTGTAACTATAATTTTGGATTCTTACCAACAATGTTATAATTGTGCATGGAAGTGTACATGCCACAGACACAATAGGAACCCGCAGGAACAGTTTGGGGTGCCTATGATACTAAACACCACCTGCCATCTAAATCTGAGAAACTTCTCTTAGTGTTGTGTTGTAACCAAAGTAAACAACTCCATAATCTCTGCCTAATGTTTGAAAGGCTGACCCAAAATGTACTCGTCAGTGAGTCTTTCTGTGTGTCCTCAGGCCTTTACTAACCTATGATGTCCACCTCCAAATGATAGATTAAATCATTTGCATTACTCATGCAGATATAAACTAACAAATGAGGCATGCAACAAACTAAGGAATTAAATTTACTGCAGCCTGCCACTACCTGATTTGTCTGGATGCAACGATTTCTTATATTGATAAATTGTAGGTACAAAAAAATGCTCATGGACAACAAACTAGACATTTCAAATATTTTATAGATATATTTTTCAACTCATACAAAGCCTTAGTTCTGGCTGACATTGGCTCAGTTTCTGTAAAATTGTACTTCAGGTAAGAAAAACAAAACTCTAAGCAGTACTACAAACCCTCAACCACCAATCTGAAGCTATGTTAAATATGCTGAAACAAACACCTGTCTAAGTGTGTGCATTTCATGATCTTGACAGTGGATAAATAAGTAGGCATGGCTTCTTTTTTGCTGGGATTTAGATTTGATGGCTCCTCATCCAAAGCTTTGGAATATACAGACCTTTGGAAGACTAAAAACATGGCAGGAATAAACAGACTTGTGCTAAAACAAAATACTGAAAGCACCACAGAAACAAATATATTCAATACTTACTTCTGACAGGCTGCATCAATAATCAAACATGCATGATTTAACTTCTTAAAATATGTTACTCTAAATGCTTGAGATGACCCCATAATACACCCCTATCAAATAAAGAAATGTTTTTGTCAAAGAAGTTTAAGAATCTCAAGCTAGTTACCAATATGAAAAAAATTTGCACTGCACAAAGAAACTACCAAAACTGGCACTAGTGAGCAATATCAAAACAGACAAGGGCTTGAACTTCTCCATTTCAGGTGTAAAAAACCATCAGCAGGATGCTTTCAGAAAACTTACAAGTTTTTAAGTACCACAATGTGTCTGTTGTGTACCTGTATGGTCATACTACCAAGCCTGACAGAGTTGAAGAAGTGTTTGAACAATGCTCTTGGGCACATGGTGTCATTCTTGGGGCTGTCCTGTGCAGGGCCAAGAGTTAGACTTTAATGATCCTTCTGGGTTCCTTCCAAATTTGAATATTCTGATTTTGTAAATAAAAACTGAAGCAATCAGAATTTTTAATTAAACTCTGTGCATAATTTTTATTATTTAATACTCTGAGCCACATTGAAGTCAAATCTATAATATCTGATTATGAGTCCCAGCTGCTACTGTGTATGTTCTGCAATGAATACTTGAATGCATCTGCTATCAGTAACTAATTTGTCTTACTTTGGTCCAAAGCTGTTATGACTGGCATTTCCATCTCTCTAACACTTTCTTTGCAACCACACTGACAAAGATATTTGAACATTTCGTACTCACCTTTGATTTTTCTGAGTGATTTTCAGTCCATTTTAAATTTCTGCGCTATTTCCTTCAACTTCCTGTAAAAAAAGACAAAAATGGTGAGAAACATTGAAATACCTTTCAGTATATAATAAAAAAAACTGCAGCAATACTAATTGGCAACATGTCTGATCAGCATTTAAAATACTCCAATACTTTTTACTCCATTAACCTTGACATAAATTATAGTAAGTAGTCTCTGTGTGACAGGAGTTTTAATTTAGCACTACATCTCAAGTTACATATGTCTTTGAGTCTGACATAGAGCCTCTCTTCTTGCCAGTTTCTTACCCCAAGGAAAACTGAACAGACAGTAAAACCAGGTCTTACCATGTAAACAAGGAAGGGTGTTCACAGCATTGTTTTTTGCTATAGCCAGTACTAGGCTACAAATGACTTGATTTTGTTTTTCAGCACCCATGACCATTTCTGGCTTTTAGACTGAGCTGCTAGACAAAGTTCTGAGTGCAATGAGCTTTGTACTTCACGTTTCATCTGTATCTGAAATGATGCCTGCTTCTCTGGCTACTAATATAGAGCTTCATACTTCAGAGCGTGCAGCAGAACCTAAAATTGTTTTATTCAAACTATTACTCACTTCTTTCAAGACATCTGTTAGTTCCTCTATTTTACAGAAGTCTTTCCAAGTTCCTCTTGCTGAGCTGTTCCATGAATTTTATATGTCAGAGTTATCTACCACAGGCTTTTACCTCCTTCCAGTGCCTTCAGTACAGTTGGAAGGAGGAAGCTTTTGCAGCTGTGATTTACATATTTAGATGAAAGTACTCTAATATCTCTCCACAGTAGTTTAGGAAAAGAATAAAAAAAGTAATTATGTCCCCTACCTTTCCACTTTCTAGAGGGCAAAACTCAGCAGGCCTAATCTGGAGCTTGCTGGAGCCAAAGAGAAGATTTCCAGTCATTTGGGATTAGAGCTTGTGAAGGTAACTCATGTACAAACTAGTTTGCTGTATGCCTGAACCACACTGGCTTCCACTAAGATAGCTTTTATTTGACGTTGGAGAAATGTGTTTGATGAGTTGACTTTTATAGTTTGAGCATGAAAAGGCAGTAACAGATCAGTCAAACTGATCTGTTAATATTCCAGCAAAAGAAAATGCATCAGACACACATCTCTTTAAAAATAAAACCTCTGTGGCAAAGAACATGTCATACTTATGTTTCATTATGAATTTTTTTTCAGAGAATATGGCAATGCACTAACTTAATTAAAATTCTCTTAATGTATAGTGGGGTTTCCCTTTCAAATGAAGGGTTTTAAATGTTGAATTGCTGTTACAAGTTGTATTACAAACTCAGAAAGCCTACATAAGGATTCAGCCGAAGCATGCTTGAAGGGCCAAGTCTCCGAAGGCCTGCAGGGGCCATTCCATTTTCCCCTACGGCTACTTAAGGAGTATAAGAGGTTTCCCTCCCTTGCTGATGTGGCTATCTACTGTTGTGACAACTATACAACATTGCCATCTGCTGACTGTCTCTTTTCATTACAATATAGACAAGCTCAGCATCCCCAAAAAACCCCACTCTATAAACCAGTGATTTATATTTAAAGATCTTCNTTAAAATTTTTTTTTTTTTTTTTTTTTTTAATTTTTTTTTAGCAAAAGGAAGAAATGCCCAAAGTGGATATTTTTTCAGAAGGCCATATTTCATTTGTTATCATTCCATGAGGGAGCATTTCTTAGAAAGCTTACAAAGGAACCTTACATAAGGCACAGGGATCCTAAGTTGTCTTGTTTCCTAAGAAAGAAAAAGGGGGGAAAAAAAAGAGTTAATTGCTTACTGCAGCTGTTCATTGTTTTAATATCTTAATACCAAGTAAATCTTCTAAACAAACCAAGAATTCTCTTCATTCCTCAAAGCTCTCTGATGTTGAAGGCCTGTTAATTGCTTTAGAAACACGTGACAGACTTCTTTCTTGTACTCTTAAGTAGCAGTGCACAGGGTTGGTTGAAAAATTAGGCATGAAAAACAATTATTTTAAATATGTAATTGGATTTAAAGATGGTCAAATATAACAAGAACACTGGCTGTACTTATACCTGCAATTTTCATGTTATGTGTTTTTCACATGTTTTTTTCAGCTTTTCTGTGATTTTTTGGCATCTGTTTTACTCAGAGTATACTTAATTAATTAATTTCATCTCCTGTCAACAGGTATAACTGCTTCAGGGGACAGTAAGTTCAGAGATACGTTTGACCTTTTAAATGTTTAGTCAAACATAAGCCTTACATGAACAACTGCTGTTTGCCCACCATTAGGAGTGACACATTATTCCCTACTCATGCTGACTGTAGTTTTAGCTGCATGAAATTACCTCCTCACTTCACACAGCTGGAACATTTATCAGCATAACCAGTGACAAGGACATATTAAGGTGCCTTTATTGAAATCTTATGCTATTTCTAACTGCACAGCAGCCAGTAGAAAAGGAATACTGTTTGTAAATGCTGAATGCACTAATCCTGCAGAAATTTGCAAGCATCTGTCTTTTATAGTTTAAGTGGTCCTCACATAGGCCATTTTCAGTATGCAAATTTTAGCACATGAACAAATTTCTGCAAGTTCTGTACCTTGGATTACACAGTATTCAATACAAGCCTATCTCTCACTGCTTGCTTTGTACAGCACCAATGACTATGAGAGCCGAATCAATAATGATGGAGTCTAGTGAATTAAAACAAAAAAAAAAACCAACTTCATTCTGTAAACAAGTATTCATGTTAATATTTGTCATTTTATTAACAATCAATTACTTGATATCAAGAATTCATCAAAGACTTCTGATGCAATCTAGACTTAAATTTGACCTTTCTGTCTGCATCTGAAATGTGTTCACCGCTATGGTCATTCCTATATACATACTAGTGAATAATCTTCAGAAATGTTTGGTTATTTCAGCATCCAGAAATGAGATTTCAAAGGGAGTCAGGAGACAGTCCTATCTCTCCCTCCTTGAAGTCACTGGGAGTTTCAGCATCCATTTTAAGGATAGATGATGCCAACTTGGAATTCTTAAAAATCCCACCCAGAACTTTTCTCTTTCTCCAGACTAAGAAACAAACAAGTTAAAAATAATGATGCTGCTGTTTAATGTATATTTACCTGCAAATCCCCAAACTTGAATTCAGAAATAACCCCTGTATCTGTAGATCATCATCTGACATAGTGAGGGTCAGCCTACAAGCCCCTCCATTGCAAGGGCAGAGGCTAAAGTCCTGTGGTGAGCATAGAAGCACCCAAACTAGGCACATATTGTGTGTGAGGGTAAAATAAAGACCACTGAGGGCCAATATCTCAGTGCTAAAAGGTCCATCACGGTAGCACCTGCATGGACAGCAGTACTTCTCCAGAAATCTTACCAGGATGTGTTTAGAATTCATGATTTTTTTTTTTTTTGCCTGTATTTTTTTAGGAGTGTTTGCCATTATATGCACCATCACGGCATGAGCTACTATTTCTTTCTTCACAGTCTCTAGCGTGTTCATTTCTCCCCATTTATCAAGAACTTTACACCTCATAGATTCAAGCTGTTCTGAAACAGAGAGCAGGTTTTTTGCTGTTCTTAGTCTCATGTCTGCTTCAGGCTTCCACAAGTAAAAAAGTGCATGCACAATTTAAAGGAAATTAAAATTAAAATTGCTGGCAGTGCAGAGGTAATTGTCATCTAAGGCTGTGTCCAAAGGGTTTTTAGTAGACATACTTACATTTAAGCTTGAGTTAACCATGCCAAGCACCCACAACGTTGTCCCCAGTTTGGTTGGGTGCACACACCCACTGTACCCACACTTTATTTCCACCAGGAAATGAATACTGGCACATGGACTGTGCCACTCACCTTTCACAGTCATCCCAACCAAGATCCTTTAGCACTTCATGCAAAAATAATCAGGCTCTGGACACAATGGGAACAGAGCCAAGGAGGAAATTACTGAGTCCCAGCACAAAGAACAGATAATAGCACACAAGGAGCAGAATAAACACGTTGTACTCCCTTAGGAGAGTTCAGAAAAAAATGCACTTCTGAATTTTACAGGCCAACTTCCCTGTCACTTCACCCATTCACCTCACTACAAGTCAATGATTTATGTTACAAGATCTTACATGGCCAGTTCATGCTTCTGTCCAGCCAGGGTCTTGTCTGAGGCAAAGACCTTTTTGGCTTTCCTCAGCTTGTCAACAAGCTCGTCTGCAGCCTGTCAGTGTCCATGCTGCTGCAGCCAGAGCTGTACTACAGCTGCTTGCCTGCTTCTCGTCTAGGGAATGAGAGGAACTGCATGCACAAATAGTGCCCTTCACTCCAGTGGTCTGTACTAATACAAATAAACTACTCCCTTCCCTGGTGGCAGTGCAGCTGAGGATCATCCTGTTTTCTCTGTCTCCCACACCTGTGTCTGTATGCAAGGGAAGGTATGAAGAATGGAATAGCCAGGAAAGATTAGTGCAGGGTTACACCTCCAAGGCTTTGCAATTGCAGAAGGAAAGGAAGGAGGAAGGCAAGGCACAGGTGAAGGGAGTGAGAACGCAGAAAGGAAGAACTGGCCTTTCTCTGCATTGTGAGAGCTTCTAACCTTGCCCTCTAGCTTGTCTCACTCCTGCAATGAGCCTGTTGACTGAGGGGCTGCCCTGGAGCTGGAGGGGCTTTCAGAGTCTGCAGTAATTCATTAGCCATATTTCACGTGACAGCTTTGTGTTACAGGGTGTCAGATTCAGGACTAGGCACTATGTTGAGTAATGATGATGTTTCAGCCTTAAAGATCACAGAACACCTAAATTTCCTACTCTCCAAGCAGCTTGTCAGTGGCAGCCAGCTTCCTCTTCACCCCTCTGATCTGGGATGCAGTATCAGCCCTCAGTCAATAGCTCCAGTGGGAGCCAACGGCTTTGATGAAAAGTGAGGCAGGCTGGAGGAAGAGAGCATGGGCCAGATTTGAGCGGGGAAAGGGTCTGACCAAATTTCATGTGGGGAAAGGGCCTGACCATGCTTCCTGCTGCTCCCTGCCCTGGGTTCCACAGCCACTAGCTTCTCAAAGATCCTGCTTTTTGTGTGAAGCACTGCAAACAATAGAAGAGCATAGTCTCACTCTGCAGATCGCGATAAGTGACTGGTCCTGAAAGGGCCTCAAAGAAATGTTATCTAGAGAGAAGAAAATAATGCCTTCTGCTTTAGAAAATATTAAGAAAACTTTATTCAATTTTAAAATATACTCAGATCTCCCTTTTCTCCTCTGAGAAAATTGTAAATTTCTCAATTCGGGTTAATGTTGATTGAACACTTTTTTAATATCTTACCATCCCACATAAAAAAACCCCCAAAAAACAACAACAACAACAACAAAAAAAACCTCAAACCAAACACAACAACAAAAAACCCCCAAAAAACCTAAACAAGCAAACAAACAAATCAAACAGTATTTGAACAATGTTTATAAAACTGTGTTCCCTATAGTGCCAGCACATGTTAGCACATGTGGCCCATGTGCTTGGCTTGGGCTTCTAACTACAGCAGTAAGACAAAAAGAAGAACAGCAACATTAACATCTTTTTGACTTGGCTACTTTTAATTCCTCAATGTGTAATTGAGGAAGACAGGGAGGGGAAGTTTGAGGTTAACTGAGTTAGTACTTCTGAAATTAGTACCTGGCAAGGAGGAGAAAGGGAGAAACCTTTACCCATTGTTTAAATGCCTTGTAGCTCATTTTATGCAAAACTATTCCTCAGATATGCCTTGGCCTGGAGAGTTCTGTTTGTTTTATTCATTAGTCCTGTGGGAGATCCAGAGCCAATGACTGATTTTACGGTTTTTTTAGTGGTTGACTGCAAAGCAATGGAATTCAAAATCTGTACCATGCTGTAGAAACAAACATAATCACAGCAGCTGCATTCAGGCATATGTTCATTGATAGGAAGACAGTTACACTATGGAGAAATACGGGCCAGTTTAGCTGCTGAAGGGAAAAAAAAGCCACAACCACAGCTGGTTTGACTGTTCAAGCACTGTTCCTGACACTACACAGAAAGAAGATTAGGAAGATTTGGATCTTTCTCTTCTCTCAAAGGGGAACTTTACATCATCCCGTGAACAGCTATTTCCTTATTTACCACTTCATAATTTACTAACCAGTATGTTCTCATGCTATGGAAGAAAATGGCTTTCAGTACAGGTTTTCACTAAAGTCATAAAATTCAGGTGTGCTACAGTCAGCCTAGGTATGTTTTTTCCTGGTGACATTTCACAGGATTTCCTAGTTTATCAGGAATCCACTTTTTTTTTTCACTCTTCCGTAACTTTCCAGATTTACGTTTTTTATCCTACTTGAAGATCCTAGTACAGATTCCTTACAGATCAAAAGACTTACTTATCAAAAGACACTGCTTTCTGAGCAATACATAAATAGACTGTAAACCTCAGTGCTGTTACTGAATCAAAGCACTGAGCAAACCTCCAAGAGGGACTAGACTATTGTATGGATAACCACAGCATTCGGGACTGATACAGTGAAGGCTGAAAAGCAGCTTAGGAAGGGCCCTTGAAAGCACGTGATTCAAGGCTTAACCTCCTCATCATAAGCATGAAATCCAGTTACTAAGCTTCTGCCAGCTGAAGGGTTTCATCCCCAACATAGCTAACACTTTAGAAAGTCTTCCACTGACACTACTCGTTTCAGAGAAGGCCAAGAGTAAAAGAAGTATAAAAAATCTTACACACCTGATTTCATTAGATATCAGCACATTTTGATCACATCAACAGGAAAAATCTCAGCAGCTGAGGCAATTTTTGATTGGTTTTCCTTCTGGCCCTTTAGAACATTATTGCCTTAATTTGTACCATATTTCTTTTCTGCTCAACTCAGAGCTGTCCTATCACTCACCTCTTTTATTTTCTGGAGTCTGATTCATCTACTGCACTCTTTCTAATTATTTTATCAGTTTAGACTAGAACAAAAGGGAAGAACAGTTGCACAAATATTTTTTCAAGGTCATATACAAAGGTAAATGTAAGCAAAGAGTTGTTACATATAATGAAGATCATTACACATGCCCAGAGGTCAAATGTTGCTCTAAGAGGGCAGAGACAAACTGAGGTTCAGTGAATTACAGCAAAGTGGTCCCAGGTTTGAATGCTCAGTGATGCAAAGGAGAGAATTGACACTCTGTGAGGAGCTAACAGGATTCAATCACTCTCTTCTTTATTAAAACTGCAGATTTTTTCCTAAGAGGAAACCTCCTGTTCACTGAACGAGTGAACCAACTCCACATTATTAGATATCATAATAACATAAGAGGACAGATTAGTTCTCTGCCTACTATATTCTTATTTTCTCTCCATCATCAGATTTCAAAAATCCCACCAAATATTTTAGCAGTAACTAACTAATGTTATAAAAACAAAAAATTAGTCTTGTATAAAAACTTTTTTCCTCTGCCCACCCTCCAAGTATGGTTTCCCTACATAAAGAAAGGACTGCACATGATCCATGGCAAAAGGTAAAATTCAGTCTTAAACTGTCAGTAGTAAGTGATACATGCAAAAGACTCAAATTTCAATTGTTTCTTTTCATTCAAATCTAGTTGACATTAGGATAGCACATGTGCCCAGACTTCTTTGGAAACAGATGGTTTTTCAGAACTGAACAGTCTTTTGGGGCATTGGATTTTTATACCATCAGCTGACAAATCTCTCAAGAACTCCTTTAGATAGTTCTGAGATGTTTATCATGATTCCCTTTCACCACTTTGGCAGAAGACAAAATGTCATAGTCTTCCCCTTTATCTCTAAAATATTTATAAAAGCTTGCACAAAAATCAATCTCTGAATAGCCTAGAAAAAATTTGCATGTGCATGAGCTATAAATATTCCACACTGTGCCCTGATCCATCTTAAATTCATGCCAGTTTGACTATCCCACAGTAACACATCACGAATTCTCTCTCTGTAGACAAGGACAGACACGTAGATTAGTGGGTCACTGTTAGTCATCTTTCTGCTTACCTTAATGAGAACTAATGAGCCTGAATCTCTTTCATACTCCAATGTCTTAACTTCAGAATCATCAAAAATACCTTTTAAAAGCACAGTGTAAATATTGTATAGTGTACACACTAAACACACTGGAAACAACAATTGCAAAGGTATAAAAGACCTCTAGAGTCATCCAGTCTTGTTAGAATTACATTACAAGAAAAAGAGATGGGTAAAAATTGAACCAGCAGCTTAGTGAAAGAATGACTTGGTAATTCTTCAGGTTCAGACAGTGGATGGGCAAGAACAAGAAAGCTGATAGGCTGCCAGGACAGCTTCCAAGCCTAACGGTTTAGAGTTTTAGAATTAAACAAACGTAAAGGTCAAATGTTGAGAGTAGCAAGTCAGATCAGAGCTTGGAGCAGTGGTAAGGAGATTTGGAAGTTGTGATGTAAAATATCAGGGGCACACACCAGTGGCATGGAAGCCCTGGAACTGTCTAAAGAACAGAGGCAGCAGTAGAAGGCTAATTAGAGTTTGTTGCCTCCACAATAGGGAACAAAATCAACACCTCAGCAAAAGTGACACAGTCTGAAATTTAACAGTGCAGGTTGCAATCTGTGTGAAGACTGTCACTGTGATGACATTCAGCTCTTGGATGGTGGTCAGCTGGGAATGGCAAAAGAAAGCCTTGGTCCTGCTCAGAGTTTAACCATGTCTCCTACAATGATACAAAAGAAAGATTTTTTGCCCAGAACAGTCCATCCACAAGGTCTAATCCTTTGGCCTTCCTTCAAGACCTGCTATTTAAAAAACTTCAAGAACTCTAGCTGTTTCTGCTTTATCCCATCCAGCCTGTTGTTGCTACAAGGGTTGATAGCATTTGAAATATTATTTTTTTCTTTTCAGAGCAGTACTGGATTTCTGCATGAGAACCTGTACACCTTTCCTGAACACCTGTACACCTTTCCTCTACACCTTTCATACATCCCTTTCTCCTGAGCCTTCAGAGCCTACAATAATGCATTAAAAAGAGTAAAATGCAGAGTACAAGTGAAAACTTCTACAACTGAATTTGGTGGTTTTGCTTGGGGTTTGTTTGTTTGGTGGTTTTTTGGTTGATTTGTGTTTTTTTTGTTTGTTTGTTTGTTGTGGGGGATGTTGCTACAAGTTCTGGAACCATTTTTAAAATGAAATTTTCAATAAAATTCAGTTCTGATGAAAACTTCTGAATGAGCTGTTGATGAGACTTGTGGTTAACATTAAAAAAAAATACCTCTATGGTGGGTTTCAAACAAAAAACTTCTTTTAGTCATTCAAAGGTCTTTAAATTATTAAATATATTAAAGGTTTCTTACTGATTAAAAAGAAAAAGAATATGAACAGTTTTCTTCATGCATCACAGCCAGTAAATATGAAGACTCAGACTCACAAAAATCCCTTGTTTTTGGACAATTCTTTCAGGTGTTATGCCACTGAGAAGTACGCTACACAACCTTGACAAAGCTCTTGTGCTGTCAACTGTGCCATATTCATCATTACCTTTCATTTTCATTTCAACAGATTGTCAATATCACACAGGTACTCCCAGGCTCATTGCTAAAGAGAGTGGATAACTAGGGTGAAATCCTCAGCGAAAATCCACAGGATTGTCTCTGGATCAATGGAGAACACAGGCCTAGAAACTGTCAGAAAAAGAGGGGTCTAATTTTGGAGTAAGGAAAATAAAAAAAGAAAGAATACAAAAGGATGAGATAGTTAAATGGGTAGGGACTGACAGGTCCAGGATTAACACTAAGATGGGGTCCTGTGCCATGGGAAGAGGCTCCAAGGGGGGTGGGCAGGGCCAGTCAGGTATAGCTCTGCCCTCAGATCTTGACATCTCTGTGCTTCCCTTCTACACCCATAGTGGAAGACACCTTGTTTATGCATTTTCCTTTCACCAGAATTGAGATGTCACTGGAGGAGAGGCAGGAGAAAGGGGTGTGCAGCACTGTTCCTGGAAGCCTGAGGCAGAGACCACCCTTTGGTCAGCAGCATTTCTCCAGTAAACCTGGCAAAAGCCTGATGATGTGGTTCTAGCAAAGAGGACACAGAAGGACAATAGGTTTGACACTTCAGAAATCCAGCACAGCCTATGCAGACAACGTTCCTCTTATTCTGAAAGCAGCTACTGTCTCAGATTTCTCTACTGTGGGTTGCTCCCACATAAACTGTTGCCAACAATAAAGCAAAGGGCGAGCACTAGATCTCCGGTGTCAAACATAAGATCAGGGAGTGCCCATATCTGACTTTAAATATTTCATTTCTCTGTAGCATCACCAAGAAAATGAGCTAATATTGACAAATAAATACTACTTTTGCAATGTGTTATAAGCAGAGAGTCCAGAAGAGCTCTTGCTCTATAAATTGAAAGAAGACTATCAAAAAAATACTTAACAGTCCAGAGTAAAAACTCCTGTTTCAGTTTGGCTAAAGGAAAGTCATACCTTTTGGGCTGTAACTGAAGGTTTGCTTATTCTGCCACGTTTGGGTTTTTTCAAAACCTAGAGATGATCAATTTGATTTCAACTATAGTAATGTCATTCTCAGCAGTTTACTTACCCAAGTAGCTCATCTTCCTCAAGGATTTTGTGATTTCTCTGTCCTCCTCTTCCCTACTCTTGCCTATAAATGTTGGATATTAATTATTTCATTATTAATTAATTATTTCATTATTAATTATTTTATTATTATTTTTGCCCTCTCAGTTATCACTGGGAGAACCAATGTAGAATTTCTATCATGGCTACCATTACATCATAGAGTACAGAATCAGAGCATATCTGTCAGCTACAAATTTTAGTTGTGTTCCACATAGAGATCACTGCCCTAAGCGCACAAGAAAAAAAAACAAATAGATTTTGTCAAAAATAAAGGATTTAAAGTATTATAATTCAGCATAGTGAAAAAATAAAAAGGAAAAAGAAATAGATAACTGCATGGTAAGTCAGATAAGAAATATCACTCATACGTAACCATCAAAGTGAAAGGTGGAAAAAAAATTCACCAATAGGTTACAGACTGAATTTTTTTCCTAAACATTTTAAGGATTTTAACATTAGGGCTCAAAAGTCAGAAGGCTGGGATTTTGGAGGGGTTGGTTTTGTTTGGGGAAGGGGAGGTTGTGTTTTTGGGCTTTGTTTTTTCTTAAATAATGTTTTTAACAAAGTGCTTAAATGATAACCAGATGTTCGGTGTCAGTTTGTGTTGCTCATAATTAGAGAAAACCTGGGAAAGAACTTGTCCATCTTTCCTGAATGCTGTCTGCCCTTCTCTCCTGACCATACAGAGATATTTCAGCAAGTGAAAATGCAAGTATGGCACGTGATGCTACTGTCCTGTAACCTGGGGGACACTGCAGGAAGAAAGACTGATGGTTTGTTGCTATGCAGTTAATTAAAAGGCATAAAGTCACAGTGGGAACACTGGAACACATGCAAGGGCTTGTCTCACTAGTAGGGCTAGAAACAGAACTGGGAATGCACTGAAGACAAAATCACACAGCTTTTGTAGCCATGCAGTTTAATTTGCTGGTCAGTCCAGAAAAAAATGAAGGAAACAACACACACACACAGACACACACTCGTGACCCCAATTTAAATGAATAAATGAAAGCAGTGACTGAAAGCATATCCTGCTCCTGAATCAATTAAGTATTTGCACTTTTTCCCCAGTGCTATTTATTCCATTCTTGTGGCCTGTACATGTGCAGATGGTTTGCATAGGTGTGCTATTCCTTGTGAGTTCTCCTTTTTCCATTAACAGGTTGAAGCTTATGAAAGAAATTATGTCAGCTCAAATCACAGAGCAGACTAGAAATCAACTTTTTATACAAGCATCTCTCTTAACACTTGTATTCTCTGTTGTTGTTTGTTTACTGGTGTACAATGGGAGAAGGAGCAAAAATGAGGAAGAAATTGGCTATCCCCTTTGAGACAAGTCATTAAATTTATAAAAAGTATACTGTAAGTCCATGAAGTTTGTTAGACACATTTGACTTAAAAGTGTGAGTAAGGGGCAAGACAGGAAGCTGACCTTGGAACACACTGCATTCCTTAAAAGTAACTTAGTCAGAAAGACATAGTTAATATAGAGAAAATTCAAGAACCCCCAGCTAAGTAATACAACAGTTAAAATAATACACTTAGAGTCTCACAGTTATACATTGCCAAGTCTGAGTAATAAATCTGATCAAGAGAAAGAAGGGGGTCTCTTAGGCAACCTGTGCTGGGTTCCTCTGCCGTGGGAACTTTTTCTCAAGAGTGCTGCTGGCCTTACTTCAAAGTGCTCTGTGCCTAAGACTAAATTTTTCACAATAAGCCTTTTAGGTAGTTAATATACTATGGCAGTTTTTTACTTTGTGAATATACTTGTTTAAAACCAAGGCTGGTAGAAAGTTCAACCATTTAATCAAAGTACAAAGATTGACATCACTACTAGTTAGTACAGCTTTTTGTTAAGCTTTGTATCAGAGTTGCTCTGTCTCAAAAAGTTGTACTGATTCAAATGGTTTCTGGGGAAAAGGTTTCCTGGGAAAAAAATGCTTCAAAAATTACAAGATCAAGTTGTTATCCTTATATAATACTGCACTTTGCCTCTTCTGTTCTCTCTTATCCCTTCTTCATTTTACTCTGGCCTCTCAGCTCAGAGGCAGAGGAGAAAGGTTGCTTGAGGTTGTTGACTGAGATGGGAAGTGGCCAACTTTTGTGGCAGGTTCATTAACTGTGTGGCAGGTCATACTTCATAAAATCCAATGGAAGTATTTTGGAGGTATACAAGACTAACCAACTCTGCTTATTTGCTCAATGATTTCCAGTTTCTGCTGTACTTGGGCTTCTAGTGGGAAGGCTGTTTCAGTCAAGCCCAATCTCTATCTTCTCTGTTAGCAGCCACAGTCTAGCAAACACCACTGCTAAATTCTCTGTAAAATGCCCTTCATAAATAAGCTAGCATCTCACAAAGGATGAAAACCTGGCTGTAAGTACCATAGTGAGGGGCAAAGTGCCAAATTCTTTTAAACAATTTTCTCACCTATATGAAATGTAAGTTTTTGTCCCGGCCACACTGGCCTAGTCAATTCTTAGTTTACCAACCCCTAAAGGGTTTCATTAAGTTCCATCCCTAATTTCTATTAATCCACTATCTAACTCCCACTCCTGAGTTTGGCTTTGAGTGCTGATGAGATTGTTAACCCTTCCTTCAGGGCAGCAACTCAAGAAAGACAAGCAACTTCTGCAAAATGTATGTGCTCCAGTAATCAAATTCACCTCCCATCTCACCCATCACAAGGGGCCAGCCAGCTACAACTGCCTGTGTGTAAGGAGTCTGCAGCACACAGAGAAGGCAGCTTCTTTTACAAATTATTTCAAATGTGCTGCTGGACAAGATGCTGAATATACAGTTCCTACTGTGATTTTTGTCCTACAAAGCACTGGCCTGCTAGATCCTGCTTTCCTGTATATTTAACACAGCATTTCCACATGATGGTGGAAATAACAAATTTGGGCTCCAAGTTTTGTAACACATAGTAGATGTGTCTTACAAGTGCTCAACTAAGCAAACACTGGGGATTGGGTCTTTAGAAAGAAGAGAGAAGTGATTTTGCTCAAATCTCTTTCATTTTCCTGGAACACACAACCAATCCACCCAGAAAGATAATGAAAATTTTACCTTTCCTTCCACTTGGAGACTCTTCTTCTTAGTTTAGCCACCTTGTTTTCATGCTGCTCTAATATTTTGCCATTAAATCATTCATAATAGTTCATGGTTTGCTACAAACTCCTCCTGGAGATGCAAGAACTTGTTAAAGTGTTCAGTTTTAGCTACACCAGCCAAATGTTAAGATATGAACTGGTATTCCCCCTTAAAATCTCTACAACCATAACCTCTGACACATCTAACTCATCTCTTTTGATGGCTCTCATGGAATCTGTCAGTTCACTCCTCTTTCCTTTTAAGCACTTTCAACTTTAGCATTTCCAGTGGAATAGAAGAATCTAACACAAGACACAGGTGACTGTGGATGTCTGTTGTTAGGGCAGAAAAACTCAGGCTTTGCTGGAAGCAGAGGGATGCTGGATGAAAAGTTACCTGAAAATCTTTTAATCTTCCTTGCTCTCTCATTTTCAGCTGGGAATTGATTTCTTTCTAATATGGAACAAGTTTCCTTGGCAGAGACCCTGTTTTATTTTCTCTGAAGGCTTATAAAACTTCTTACGATTTAAGTGTCCAGAGGTGTAAAGTTTAAGATTTGTTCTGTAAGCCATTTCCACACTGTCTAAGAGATGAGCCAAGATCCTTGCCTGACGGTTTCTTTCCATGGTTATATGGATTGTTGCAGCACACACTTAAAAGAAAGAGGAAAGATAAAATAGAATTTAAAAAGGGAAAAATTTAGATGACAAAATCCTTCAACATACAACAAAACTATTCTACTTTTGGAACAGAGTATTTTACACAGATATGGCCTACAAAAATATTCTGCTTTCTCCTACCTTCTCCGGTTGGCAGCTGGGCATGAGCCAACGTGTACTCAGGTGAACAAGGACAGTGGCATCTTGGCCTGTACCACAAACAGTGCGGCCAGTGGGACCAGGGCAGTCCCACTGTACTCAGCACTGGTGGGACTGCCCCTCTGTGTTCTGTGTTTTTTCCAGTCCCTTCCCCACAAAGTAACACATTGAGGTCTTCAGAGAGGGCAATGGAACCTTGTGATGGATCTGGAGCTGATGAGGAGGAGCTGAGGGAACTGGGGTTGTTCTGCTTGGAGAAAAGGAGACTCAAAGGGTACCCTGTTGCTCTCTACAACTGCCTGAAAGGAGGTTGTACCAGAGTGGAGGTCAAGTTCCTCTCTCAGGTAACAAGTGAAAGGATGAGAGGAAATGGCCCTTGTACCAGGGAAGGTTAGCTTGGATATTAGGAAAAATTTCTTCACTGAAAGAGTGGTCACACATTGGAATAGGATGCCTAGAGAAGTGGTTGAATCACCGTCCCTGAAAGTGTTCAGAAGTTGTGTGGATATGGCACCTGGAGATATGGTTTGAGTGGTGAGCAGAGTGGTGCCAGGTTAATGGTTTGACTTGACAGTCCGACAGTTCTTTTCCAACATTAAGGATTCTATGATTCTTACCCACAGCAATATACAAATAATCAGACAAACCTGAAGGCACCTGTGGGTTCCCATGAAGCTCAGCCTCTGCTCACATAACTTGGTAACACAGTCTCTGGCTTTTTTCCCCCTAGGTCTCCCCATGAATTTTGCTGCCTGTGAGTGCAGCTTTTCCTGCAGTTCATTTACATTGGGCCTAAGGCTGATCTCTTTCTATGGTATGCCAAATAATTTCTTTTTCCTCACTCAGCACTGGAAGGGTGACAGGCAACATCAGTGAGAGAGGGCCAAATAAATGTTAGAAAACCTAATAGCCTGAATGACCAGATTAGCTAGCACTCAAAGTGCAATTAATTTGGCTAAACCTGATTAACATCTGTTTACCTTGTGTGAAAAACTGCCTGAAATGGTCTCAAACAGGTTAGCAGTTACTTTTGAGGATAGCTGTGGACTGTTGAGTTACCGACTGTGAGAAAATTGTAAGTTCGGGGTCTGTGTTTAAAAGAAGTAAGGAAGGGAGAAAGGAAATGAGTAGAAAAGCTCATCAACTTCACCTTCAACTTCCAAAAAAAAAAAAAACCAAAACCAAACAAACTTGGAAAAGCTGTTAAACTTGCTCTAAGCCCCCACATGACGAACAAGGAGGTAACAAGGAGCTGAATAACAGCCGGTATGATGGTTCAAGAGCATTAGTACAGGAGAAGCAGTTGCTGTTGCATATTTTGAGTTTACTTAGGTTTTTGCCATTGTCTTTTGTACTATTGTTTTAAGCAAGCAAAACAAAAAGAGAAGAAAATTATCTGGATCAACAGTCTGTCATGGATGCAAAACAAAAACTCCAAGAACTCCATACAACTCCATATTCAAAGAGTACTTATAAAGACTCCCTGTCCAAATGGAAGAAGTAACAAGCAATTCTATATGGAGATTTATCCTGAATCTGTATCTAATTTTCCCAGCACTTTTGTTTACACTATGGATGATGGAATACACAGTATGCTTGTTAAATTTGCAGATGACATGAAATGCAGAGAGGATGCAGATATTCTTAGAGACAGGATTGGAACTGAAAATGCTCTTGATAAACTGGAAAACTCTCAGAACAGCTGGATGAACTTTGATATCTACAGAAATAAGTGGCTTCCCAGTGGCCAGCAGCAGCTGGCTCAGTAGATACTCAGGAACATGGTGGATGAGTTGGTCAGCACAAATCAACAGTGTCAGTGTGGTGAGCAAGACAAATGTCATTTTGGGGTATAGAGAACAATCACTGTTCAACACATAGCAAGTGGGAATACTTTTGTTGGTGTTCCCAACAGAGAAGAGGCCTTGGCCAAATTTTATGTTCAGTCTCAGTCACCATGCCTCAAGAAACACTTGACACAACTGGAGGATTCCAGAAGAGAGTAAGTTTAAATCATAACTGAGAAGAAAATGTACGTGGGTGTAAGAATTCAGTTTAGCCTGGAGAAGAGACTACAAGATGGAATGCAACAGAAAACATGCTTGAAGTATGGCTGGAAAGACTTTAGCAGTTCAAAAATTAAAAATACTAACTCCAGTGTTACAGATTGTGTTTTGCTCTTCCCAGTTTTCCCAATTTCCACGTGAGCAGCCTGAGGTGACCAAAAGCAGATGCTAACTGCTCTTGCTACCCAGGGAAACAGACTGTGAAACTGAAAGACAAAGTAAATTTTATAAACTGTTACCTAATAGAGCAGAACTATATAATTCTTTCATCAACAAGACACAAAGTGTAGAGGAAAAGAAATTTAATTTTTCCACCTTGGCACCCAATTTTTACCTCTTTCTTTCTAAAATATCACTTTTAATTCCAGAACTATTTAATTGTTCCTATGATTGGCTTAAGCTTGAGGGATGGAAATGAGCATTCTAAGAAGGTCATGATTTTTCTCCTAAAAACATGCAAGAGGAAAAGCATATTGCTTTCTGTTGAATAAAGGATAAGCAGCAGCTGCTGCAACTGAAGAGAATCTGCCTAACTGATCATATTTACTCCCGTTTTCTGTCTTTAAACTGACATAAAACTCTCTTGTGGAGACTACTGTTATTATTCTAGTAATGTAGCTAGGCTGGCAAAGTAGGTATGTAGCAGAGAAGGGGACTAATTGTGTTTTCCCATTCAGAATGCAGCCTGGGTTGGTCCTGAAGGGAAATCTCAAGCTAGGTTGGGATAAGTTCATACTCAGATGCTGTCCCTTCATTTCCTCTCTGGGCAGAACACTGGGTAGTCTGAAAACTTCTACACAAAATCACCCTTTAATTCAGTCCTCATTTAAGCTGAAGCTTTAAGATCTAAGTGGATAGGAGATGAGGAAAAGTACAAGGTAAGGCATGAAGCAAAAGAAAGCAAATATGAAATGGTTTTCTTGAACAGTTCAAGACGAGGAATTTTCTATTTTTCTCTCCTTAGTGAATCTGTCAGTGAGCAGTTAGCAAGGATGAACACCTGAGGGCCTGTAGCTCTTCCAGGGCATATGTCTGCATCCTTTCAAGCAAAAGCTGCCAAAGGCACTAGGCAGCACAGGCCCTTCCCCTTTGAAGACCATCTCCAGTGCAATTAAGATTATTCTGCTTCTACAAACCAATCCCACCATGCCTCTAGAGTCTGTAATACAAGAAAACACTGCTCTGAAGAGGAATTATGTGTTTGAGCATGTCTGCATCGCATGGGGACAAGCACAAGAGGACAGGAAACTAAATACTTAACAAAAAATAGGGAGATAGAAAAAAACAGTTTGACCTTGGCAGGCTGGAGGAATTGGCCAATAGAAACCTCTTGAGGACCAAAAAGAAGAAGGGTAATATCTACAGCTGGGGTGCTGTAACCCCACACAGTTGTACATGCTAGGGATGAGCTGAGTGTGTAACAGCTTTACAGAAGGGTACATACTTGCCAATTCTTTTTGGCAAGTTGCACAAGAGCCAGCCATGTACCTTGAAATGAAGGCAGCTAATTGCATACTGGGCCACACAAGCAAGTGCATAGCCAGCAGATGGAGGAAAATTCTTATTCCCCTATGCTTTACATGGCTAGGTCATGCCTGGAACATGGTGTCCAGTCTGTAGAGCAAGCAAGACAATGACAAACCAGAGAAAGTCCAGCAAAGAATACTAAAACTGCTGAGGCTGAAGCACAGGCCAACCCAGGAGGGGCTTTTTGTATCACCCAGAGATTAGACCACTAATGAGAGTCAGGAATAGTAGGCTGGATGTAAGAAAAAAATCTGCATAGGAAGAGTGGTTCAGCACTGAAGTAACATGCACAGAGAAGTTGTGAAAGCTCCATGCTTGGAAGTGTTGGCAACTTCACAGGATATGGCGCTGAGCATCCAATAAAAATGTATTAGTCCAGCATAGAATACGGCTAGACTGGGCAAGGTCCAGAGCTCCTTTCCAACTTAACTTTTACTGTGTTTACAGGAAGGTCTTTAAGCTTGCAAATGAAACACTGTAAAGTCAGGAAATACCTTGATGTGCTTCCCCTCGTCTTCTGTCATGTACATTCAGGCTGCTCACTGCAGGTGGCAGAGAAGCAACAGCAAAGATAAGCAAGCACTGTTGTAGTCACAGTGCCTGAAGAATATAAGTGAGGCAAGGTCCGTAGGAAGAGGTAATCTCTTTTAATAGACTGAGTGATATACTTACAGGAACTGGGATGGGATTTCAGGCACACAAATTCTTCTTCGGCCTGAAAATAGAAGCAGCCCACTTCAGAGCTAAACACAGGTTGAAAATGGTTACTCTGAATTTAGCTAGCTATATTTATCATTTAGACCATCTGAGAAAAACCCCCACATAATTGGCACTTGTGGAGTGAAAGATTTGTTAGCTAAATTTTCATCTCCCCTCTTGATATACCTCCTGAAGGAGGCAGAGGGATATTTTTGCCTGCAGAACATGAGGGTGGAAGAGTTTAAAAGCATGACAAAGCAGCTCAGTACAGCTGAACATAGCTTCCCAAGAGTCAGGGAAGCTTGGGATGCACATAGCAAAAGACACACACATGTACCAAGCTCAGTGTCAGGTTTTGGATAAGGACACTGAGCAAGGGCAGCCCTGCAGTGTGTGTCATGTCAGTCCATGAGGGTTATGCTCAGCTTGTCCTGCTGCAGCAAAATTTCATGCATAGCCCTCAGAATGGCACAAAGGCCTCTCCTGCTTCCTCGCACATGGCTTCCCCTCCTAAACTTCCCACCTTTGGCCCTCCACCCACATCTGGCTGACAGGAACCAGTGTATCAGCACTGAGTGCTCATCTGATTCTACTGTTGCCAACACAGCCAGGCAGAGACTCGGGGACCTGCTCACCACAGGTCCTGTCTGTCACCACAGAGACTGTCTGGGTGTCCCATTGGCCCCAGGGCTCCCACCTGGCACTGGCACAAGCTCCTGGGTTTGATGGTCCCTCCGTCATGCTTCTGCCTGGGACTTAAGGCCAGACCTAGGCTTGATTTCAGACTGGCCCTGTCAGGCACTGGTCTGCACCCCACTGCCCTCTTCCAGTGCCCCCAAATTTACCACAGGCACTCCTTGCTCCTGCACAAGAACTAGACTCCAGACACAAATCATGCTGGAGGGTGGGTTGTAAGACAATGCCCTCAGCCAGGGTTTTGGGATAGCCTCCTCCCCTTGCCAGTGACTTGTGCTAACTACTGCTGCTTCTTTCAGCAGTACAATTTCCCTTCCAAGTCTTGCACCAGCCTTCATGTCAATACAGGTGTGGAGAGGACTTTGACTACCATCCTCACCTCCATGCAGGTTGAGGCTTCATCTGGTTCTAAAGAGATTGTGTGACTCAGATATTACAAGCAGTAAGATTCTGAAGGACCAAGACCTTATATCTAGTCCTCCAATAAGGCTTGGGTTTTTGCTCCACACTGGCTAACCTCCAAAAATATAGTGCTAAGGAAACTTCTTCCATCAACAGAGCACAAAGTCTTTTCTATGAAAAATATTTTAATCTTCAAGGAAAAGGGTATTTGTATTGCTGACAGCAGTCAGTGGCTGCAGATTTTTATCTTGGACCAAGATGAAGCATTGGGTAGATGCAGAATGGAGTACCAGCAAAAGGCCAAATCCAAGCAAAAGGCCAAAAACTGAATTCCTCACACAGTCACACCAGTATCTAGTGAGAGACTAAAAGGCAGAGTCAAGTCAAGGCGTGGGCCTCTCCAGAAGAATTTCAGTTGACTTGAGCTGACTGTATACCAGAAAGGCCATGAAAAACATGATCTAAACAAGTCTGTACACTTAAAATTAAAGAGGGGGTAAAACCACACAGTAAATGGTTTGTGAAAGAGGTGAAAGACAAAAAGTGATAAAAAGTCTTAAAAGCATGATCTCTAACAAAGCTACAGAGAATCCAGCTTCCATAAGTATCAGACCAGAGTTCTGGACCTGCATCAAGCTATTAAATCAAAATATAGACAAGCTGATGACACAGTGAGAGTTGCATGAGAAACAAAGTGGAAGAGTCTTTTCCCTGGCAGATAGCAAGAGATACATGTTTGACTGGCTTTAGGCTCACAATCAAAGCTCTTATCTCCTTAGCACAGTTATCCTATCACATATGCATTATATTTACAATCCCATAATTTGTTTCTACTGCAGATAGAAGGAAATCTAAACCCAAATAAATGAAAAACAAAACAAAACAAAAAACCCACAAACCAAACAAAATAAAAAAAAAAATCCTGCAATCAAATAAATAAACAAACCCAAACCACTATACTGATGCTGTATATTAATCTTAAAAGCATAACTAATTAAATCCATTTCTTAGAAGTTTGAGCAGCATTGCACTACATGCCTGATTCCTGACAAACTAGATGACAACTACTTTAGCACATTTCAAGCACAGCATTGGTCATCATATCTGCCTGACTCAAAAGTCTGTCCTTAAGCTGGCATTCATTCTGCAGACTGGCACAGAGCAGCTTGCGCTCCCCCTTTCAAAGGAGGTTTATGCTCAGGAGTCACAAAACAGCTGGACACAGTTAGAGTTTAGAATAAATATGAAACCTCCCATCTGTGCCCAGCAGTGATCATTCATAGCAGTTCTTCTGTGTATGATGACCACAAATATAGGTACATCAATACAGCTTTTACTCTTGAAACATGCAGGCACCAAAAAACAAAGCCTCTCTTACCTCTGAGCTATTGCTCCTGCTTCTCAAACTGTTTGTGTAAAGGGAAAAGAAGTGACAGCATTCCTTCCATTACTGTTATTTCTACAGTGAGGCTTTTTTTTTTTTTTTGCAATGAATAACAGAAAAGGCTGCCAAGAAATCAGATCTATTGGTGCAAGTTTTATGGATATTATCTTTCCCCCAAATACCCTGAAATGCAAATATCTTACGGTTGTTATGTATTTTGTCACAGTCACGAGCTGAATTTGCTTTAATTTCATATTGTTATTACATAAAAAGACACCAGCAAGCAGAGGGAAGGGTTTGAACCAACCATTTGAAGGGTTGGTTATATTTGCTCTGTAAGCCTCAGTGAGGAACCAGACTAATGCAGCTGGAGTGGCCTTGTGCTCAGATCTCTGGAGCAGTTCAGAGGCTGCACAGGCCTATGGCATTAATCAGAGGCAGACCATGGTTATGGAAGAGGCAGAATGAGGGTAGACTCTTTCCCAATTATCTCTGGCACAGAAGCAGGCTGGATGCTGTATTGAGTCAGATGTGGAATCTGTGTTCTGTAATGGGCCCGCACTGGCACTCGTGTCAAAGGCAAGATCCAAAGCTAGGGAATGGGAGCAATCAGCATTTGCATTATTAGAGTAGGTCTTCTGAGGTCACTGCCAACCAGCACTAACTACACTGCTACCTTTGGAGCCCAAAGGGGCATTAACTTCAGGAGCTGTCCACGATTAAACCATTTACACCTGTCCCAATCCCACTGTAAGGGATAAGACCTCATAAAGATCGTGATCTTTATGAAAGGAGTCAACAGGAACGTTTTGTGAAAACTCACATGAACAGAGCCAGAATCCAGCCCAAAGTTTTTCACATGTCACCATGACAGAGCTGAAAGCGCTAGGCCGCAGAGGGAAAAGAGCAGGAAGATGAGTGAGGGAGGTTCAACCATTGAACTGGGATAACTCAAACCTGATCGCTGTGCAGGGCAGGCTTTATACAAAGGAAAAAAAAATGGAGCACTTAAATAAAACCCATCCATCAAAAAGTGTTTACAGAATCTGAGAACAGCACCACAGCCCAGATATTCAACAGTCACAGTATCTAGTCTCATCAGTATCACAGGGAAGGCTCATGTCATTACCAGCTCCAAGCTCCAGGATTAGATTTAAGAGAATTTCTAATCTTAAATCCTTTAACAAAATCAGAATTCCTTAGCAAGTCAAAACCTAAGATAGTTTTTAGATATGTTCTATGTAGCTGTTTCTCTCCATCCTACTCACACTTTTATACCAGAAACATAACCTATATGTAGTCCAAAGTCCTGAAAGACAGGCTTGTCTGCTAGGAAGCATTGTTCCCCATGCAGATAAAGTGACTCTACACAACACATCATAAACAGTGAAAAATAGGGTGCCCAGACTTGTTCTGAGAAACTGTTGGCAAGTTGCAGTATTTAGTTTATGTATTAGAAATGGCAAAAGCAAAAGTTTGCCAGCATTCATACAGTATGTGGGGCTTCAATAGATCCTATTATTTTACCATAGTTCTAAAGTCAAAGTTTGAACTGTAAGGCACAATGTGGTATCTTAGGTGGCTTTTCAGCAATGTCACACTAGACCTCCCACTCCCTGGAACCTTCATTCTCCCACCATAAACCTTTTGAATACATTGGCTGATTGCATTCAAACTTAGATAACAGCCTCATAAATAACAAAGTTCCATATTTGATAGAAGAGGTGGCTGGGTCCACCCCATAACTTTTTCTTCTTTCAGCCAGATTCTACAGAATATATGAGTCTGAGTGTGATAGCCAAAGAACAGCAAGGGATGAATTGTAATAGAGAACAGAGGAGAAATCAAAAAATACATGTAAAGATAGCTGAAAACCTAAATTAAATTTTTCAAATCTGAGGACAATCATGCAAATCAATAGGAAGATGGGTGTCATCACCCCTGTGATCAGAGTAGTACCTGTTTGGGAACACAGTGCAGCCTCAGGCCCTTTGGGCAGGATTTCACATCAGCTCTGCTCCTGTGGATTCCACCAGCTAATAATGCTGGGAGCAGAGATGATGACCACAGTCTCCTGTCTCAAAGACCTTTCTGAACAGGGGTATAGTTGGTTTGGTTGTGCCCACAAGCTTGTGGCTTTGGTGAGAGGCAGAGATGACCTTATCATTGGTACTTACCTTTTTCAGACAGAGAGGGCTTACAGAACACCCTCTGATCCTATTAAATGCAGTGACAGTGATATGCAGCACAACTTCCAGGTTAGATCCCTCACAGTCACAGCTGTATGTGACTACAAAAGTGACTGCAGCTTTTTTAAGCTCTTCCTGCTCAGCAAAGACACAATTTTCAGCAAGCTGGGGGATTGGCCACATATTAAAAATCCTTGAAAAAGTAATTTCTCAACATTTTAAACATCACTGTTTTACCTTTGTAAGTTTTTTTTCATCGTTTATTTAGGCAGCATGTTTGTGTGTGTTCTCAGCCTGTTGCTGCCATAAATGTTGAGATTTTATTATTGCCAACAATCACAATAGCTACTTGGAATCCATATAACCTGCAGAAGAAGTATCCAGGCAGCCAGGCAGCTTGTTATCAAGTAAAATGCAACTATTCTTAGAGTAAAAAAAGTGTGGGACTACTTTTATTGTTTGTTTGGTTTTTTTGTTTGGTGGGGGTTTTTGTTGGATTTTTTGGTTGTGTCTTGTTTTTTGTTTTTTGGTTTTTTTCCCAAAATATCACTCTAGAGGAATTTTCACAAGCATTTCCCTCTCATCATTTCTTGGCATGTAGAAATTAGAGCATGTTACATTTTTCTCCTAGGTTACTTCTGTTTTAAACAGATAGTGATTGCAATGTGGGTATAGTGCTAAAGAACCACACAGGCTGTGGGAAAACCATGCATTTTAAAAATAGTTGTATTTATGGACACGCACAGGAAAAAGCATGTGAAAAATCTGGACTAATCCTGTAGTGTACTGTGGAGAATCACACAGCTTCTAATTATTTCTAAACTTATTACAGAACATATCATGCTCTATTTATGTTACTTTTTTTTTCCAAGTGAAAGTAGCACTAGTGAAACTGATATTCCCAACCAGTTTATCTCCCAGAAAACTTGAAGACAAGGTCTACAAAGGAAAAGAATTCTGTCTGTTCCAGCCCATCCTCTCTCTCTGCTGAAGTTTCCAGTATTCCCCTCAACTCAGGACAAAAATGGCAGTAATGTCTCTTTTGGAAGGAAACAAAATGGTTTATAGCCATCAGCCTACCCTGTAAAGTTCATAGAAAAGACAATTGCAGGCTGTGTCAACCACATTAGCCTTGACTGCAGCACCATAAACATTAAATTATTGCATTATCAGTCACAGGTTTCTCTTGTTTAAAATATAGAGTTGCTACTAAAACACAGAAGAAGAATTGGTGATAAGTCCCTGACAAAAAGCCTTCCCACATCTGCAAAAGGAATAATTTTCCACTCCAGTTTTCCCATGATACATTTTATATTGACTGACTTGAGTGAAAATGATGACAAAGATCCTCTCTTGGTACACGTTCCAGTCGAAAGAATGTGAAAAAAATCTTTCCTGTTTACCATGTGAATGTCTGCCACAGCATTTCCCATAGCATCAGTATTCCTGGGGAGGGGAAATATCTGCGTCAGAAGTGTTTTGTCAGATGGAGGTTAGACATCAAAAAAAATGGAAGCTCAAGCAAAGCCTGCAAACTCTGTTTTACTGTGACTAAAAGCTAGCAGCAAAAGGAATAAGATACACAAATGGCTTCATCCATGACACAGGCTACACAGGATTAATTCAGGGAATTGGCAAAAGATCTTGTAGATGAGAAATCATCTTGATTTCACTCCGTTGTCCTTTCTTGTCACTTCCTAAACAGGTTCATAATACAGCTTCAGCATCAAAAGAAAGCACCAGGATTCTCAAATACATTCATTTAATCTATGTCAACATGGATATACCATCTGAAATATTTCAGAAAGCTCTTGATAAGCACTACGTGGCACTTCTATGAGGCAGACAGTGATTCTGTATGACAATTATGCAATTCACAGGAAGACTTACTGTGCAGGAAGACTGGGGAGCTGAGATTTCAGATCAGCCTCCTTAGCTTAGGCTGACCAGTGGCTTCCCTACATGCACAGCCCATCTTTCATTTCCCACTAGCCCTCATTGTACTCTCATATGGCACAGCACTCACTTCATTCCAACCCTTTCAGGTATGTAATACTGGATGAAAATTATTTCTCTCAGGGCAGGAAGAAACTAAGATCTCCTTTTCAAATTCCAGCCCATTAACTCAGTCTTCAGTAGTCACTCTGTTCTCTGTACTTTACATAAACCTTGGAAACACAGCCCTGCAGAACAGCTTTACACTTCTAATTTCCAATCACTGGGAACAAATTCAGCTCACAGAAATTGAAAGGATAGAAGAGGCTGTAGAGATGGCAACCTGTTGTACTCATGCAGTCCTCAAAGGGAAAGAAAAAAAAAATTGCTCTAAATTTCATAGCACAAAATTCATAAAATTCATAGCACAAAAAGAGCAGAAAGTAAAAAGCAGGAAAATAGCAAGTTGCCTGATGACTGGAGCTGATTGAGATAGTTTAAAGGATCCAAATAATTGTTTTTACCAGCAGCCCTGGAACAGAACCTGCAAAATGACTGCAGAACAGGAACTACATGTGTGGTACCCAAACCAGTTTGCCATTACCTTCAAATTGAAGTCAGTAAAAATTTAAAACAAAATTTGCTTACAGTTTTTAGTTATAGGACTTTGAATTTTTTTAAGATTATACATCACTGCAGCAGCTCAAATGTTAAAGGTGCAACCAGATATATGCAAGCTTGAAAGTTTTTACTGTGATTTCTTACTCTTCCCCTCACATCCAGAGAAAATGGAAAAGAAGGTACTCATCAGCAGCATACCTGAGGGCATCACAGCCCTTTGGTATTTGTCCTCACCTGACAGGAAAGTAAATATCTTTCTTTATATATATTTTGAATTCTAAACTGCATGTAACCAGGAGTATTTCCCAATATGCATAACACACACAAAAAAGAAAGTATTTAGAGGCTTAAATGAATTTAAAAAAAAAAAAACAAACCATCCAGTGTCTGGCAACTTGCACAAGGCTATAATGAAAATCTGTCACAGAACAATTTTGTTCCTTCAGGTCCATAAGTAGCATCATAACAGATGTCCATTGTCTTTCCAAATGAACTGTAAATATTCTTCTCTTCCAGCATAAGTACATTTTCATTTTCAGAAAAAAAGCACATCTTGCTGGCTTTTTTCCAACACTACTCATGTGAGAAATTACTTTGTTTTCAGCAAGGACGCTTCCTTTTTGTCTCAAGATATAAAATACACCTGATATTGAATATCCTTTTCTTTCCACAAGACAGTAGCAGAAAACAACTCAGACTTCACTAGATGGAAATTAACATTAGCTATTGCACAACTTCTATTTTTTATGATGAACTTGTTTATCAAAACTATCCATTTTTATCACTGTACGACATTCACTACTGCTATTTATATTGATGGTAAAATTTCAGAGTCTTCTGACAGCTACTGACTCTGTTAGGTGCTTCCAAAAAGTTTTTGGTTTTTTTTTTCCTTTCTTCTTTAACTTTTTTTGCTTTTGGTTTTGCCTTTTTTTTTTTTTTTTAAATTTTAAAAACCCTATTTTTTTCATTTCCAATGGGCTAATTAAGCAGTGCATATTGACAACTGATATTCTTTCTAAAAGCAGCAGAAATACAGCTAAATGAACAGAAGGAACACTACAAACATATTCTCACCTGTATTCACAGGGCTTACAATGCAGAAAAAAAGGAAAACTATTAATGCCAGCTGCATGTTAACAGATGATATAGTGAAAATCATTTAGTCTGGCCAGCAATGCTACCAAAAAAAAAAAAAGAAGAAAAACTTTACCTGCTATAATTCATTCTTTTCATATTTCTTGAGTCTCAGATTTCTCCTTTCTTTTAGATGTTTAAACAACAGCTATAATGCACACGTGAGCTACTTTCTGATGCATTTCTCTGTAACTCTGATCCTCATCTTTGCAAGCAGCTTCTGTGGTACAGGTAGCTCTTCCAGAGCACTACTGAAACACACTGGAAAAAACTTTTCTCCCTAACCTCAGGAAGATGGACTACGGAGTGAGGAAGGGGAATTTACCCTTAGCAATTGTCTTCAGCAAAATAAATACAACAAAGTCATCTCCAATACTTGTTGACCAGGTGAAAGCCATTGATATTTCTGTCCCAGAGCACTTGGATACTTTCAAGTAAGACAAATTCAAAGTTCCTCAAAACCAACAGCAATACTCATTTCCTCTACTAACATCAATGAGCTTAAGTTAAGATGCCTTTACATTTATATTTTCCATTATCTCCAAGGGAATATACCGAGGCTTGATTTTTGTATGTTTCTGATGATGTTCTTCAATGTCAAAGGGCTAAAAATGTTAAGGAAAGCACACCAAATGGACAGTGACCATCAATGACAAAGCCCCATGCTGTGCTACAAGAGCTAAGTCTGCACAACAAGCAGGAAAATATGAAAAGGCATGTAACTGACTGCCACCAATTGAAAAACCTTGTCCAGAAGGTCATTAATTGATGTCATTCTATAGATCCTTGCCAACAATACAGAAACAGGTGGAAAGTACTAAATTAATTGTATTTAGAGAAACATTCCTCTTCTATTGCCTTTCCCCAAAAATAATTCAGAAAGTTTTAAATTTAATGAACAAACCCTAAAAAATGCATTAAATGTCAGTGCAGTTTCTGTCTCATCACAAAAGCTGGCCCTTGCAGCAAACAGAGCTTTCTGGAAGGACTGATCACAACAGTATCTAATAAGCAGAGAAATATACAGATTTTTTTTTTTTCCCAGCTATTTTTTGATTTCATTTTTAATGTGTTGTTCAGAATTTTGCTTCACAGTTCTCTGAACCTACCTTTTATTTTCAGGATACTGGCAGCTGTTAAAGCCCTGTATTACTTTGAACTAGACCTTATGAATTTGGATGCAGGATTATTTTTTTACAATTCAGCATCTGAATATCTCAATTCCCAAAGGTAGCAAATGATTCTGTATCGGCTGCACTGACATCATTCACATTCCACATTCCATCTGTGTGGAAGCTACCCATCAATAGCAAGATAAGCTCCTGGCAGCAGGAGGGCAAACAGAAGAGGACATCCCTTTGCAGTTTGTGACAACATGAATCTGCAATAGGTGATAAAATCATCCTGAAAAAAAGTCTGATGTTGGGAAAACATAACTTAAAAGCAGGAAACTGCAAATATAGAGAACAACAAGCACTGCCTATTTCCATCATGTTTTGAATCACTTTGTGCTGTTTGGTTTACTTGTGGTATAAACACACATATATGCACACACATTCCCATCCCTCACTTGCACTCCCAATAATAGCAAAAATAAACATGAAAAATAATATTAAAAAACTCTGTATTCAGCAATATTCACACCAAAGTATAGGTATAGATATATCCATTAAAATTATGAACATTTCTAAATATATTTTATGTATCATACATATATTTATATGTATAATTACATATCCACAGAAGTCGTCTTGCTGTGCTAAAGCCAGCAGTAAAAGCAAAAACAGGTTTCACAATAGGACACCCATATATGCATATGTACTGGCTGTTTGGTTTGTGAATTTATTTACAACTTAACTATATCATAATAAATGCTTACTGTTCTATTGTACAAACGTAATAGTAAAGGTTTAGGTTTGTTTTTTAAATACAAAGACTGCAAATGAATACATGAAAAAAATTACACACCATGTACAGTATTTATAATTTATAAATGCAAAGTTAAGACCTCTTTAAATTATTGCACTTGCATATTTTTTACAAAGATAGTTTATATGTATCATATATATATATATGTGTGTAAATATATATATATATAAAACAAATTTTTCAGCTCACTAAATGTAGTAAAGTTGAATGTTGTTACCTTGAAGTTCTTTCTTCTCCACATAACAGCCCAACCTGAATTTGGAATATTTATGAAACTACTCTACAAATCAGTTTGATCTACCCTAGAAAGCAGTCCGTTATTTTAGGTTTATTTGACAGAGTATACACCCGTATTACAATCGAGCACAGTTTTTGGTCAGAAAGCAAACAAAAATTATGATGTGCCTTTGCTAGGTTGGGATATACACCCTAAAGTTTGAACATGAACTTCCTTGTAGTAGTGTGCAGAAAGCCTTTTCTGTGTTTAGAATGAACAAATCAATTGTTCCACTTCACAGAACTGGTCCAATATCACAGTGTTTGAGGCAAATGCATTATTTCAAGAGGGTCATGATTGATCTGAGCATCCAATAATCTCTATTTTTTAACACGAATAGTGCTTTTTGCTACTCCTACAATTCTAACACTAAATGTTCTAAGTGCAGTCACAGCAAACCATCACACTGTTTTAAGTTTATATACAGGAAAGAAATCTGTACCACATAAACAGATAAATCCCACTCTGCATGTCCTCACCAATTTAATGTGCTTGATCATATACTCCAGCTAAAAAAACCCTGTTTCATTTCTCTAATAGTCACTTACAGTAAAAGCATTACTGCCATGAGTTAAACCATTACAGTAGAATATTGCAAAACCATGCAAAATTCATAGATTAATTGTAACAATGGAATATGTCATGCTATAATAAAATATGCAACATCTCAGATGAGTATCATGCTATGTCAACTATTTTTCTCACTCAGTGCATACCTTCCAGCCACCTTTTCATAATACATTAGAAATGCTCAGTTACAACTTCAAACAGTGCTTTTACCTTTATTAGACATAGGAGGGAAAAGCAGCTGGAATTATTATTAAGAAAAATGCAATTCTAGGAATATAAAATCTAAAACTTCTAGGAAAGAAAAGATCTGTTAAGCTTTTTATACATTCTTTTGGGCAAGATAAGTTTTGGTAGGATAAAAATGCAAGGAGGAATGACTTTTGACAATTTAACTTACTGAGTCAGATGTCTTACAAACCTAGATGACTTATTTGATTGTGTGTTTGAGTCCAGAACTTTGAACAATTAAATCTCAACACAACTTTGGGCCATGAAATTCAAATGCAGCTCCAAAGTTCTAACTTTTGGTGGGTTTAATTTTGGAAGCGTGGGTACAAGTGTTTTTTTCTACAAAATATTTACACATATGAATCTGTAGCCTGTAAATGACAGACTGCATTTGCTTAAAAAAACCAGCTCATCATGACTATTTTTGTTGGTCTGAGTCCTAACAAGGAGTAATATTTTGTCATGATCTTTCTCCTTTTACACACCACAAAATCAAACCAAACTACAGCCACTGAAGTCAATTTTTTAAAATTCCAATAGACATTATACTACAGCAAACATATATTTTAAGTGGTTTGGATAGTTCCATATTAGAAACAGTAGCTGGATTAACTTGAGACATTAATACAACAACTTATTGCCAAATTAACAAATTTGCCAGGGACCATGCCCTCTATCAGTACTTACAAACTTCAAAACCTAACATAGTGTGTGATACTGCCAAACATTTTTTAATGGTAGGAAACAGAACTACTCAAGTTATCTTTACTCTCAGTGAGTAAAAGAAGAAAGAAAAGCTTTCCATACTCATAGATATAGTGTGAGAAGGAATACTTTTCCAATGCTTTTAAGATCAGCATTTTTAAATGGAAAGGGGAAAAAAGGGGAAAATAACAGCAAATATGTTTAAGCAAATATACTTAACCCATGAAGGAAAATATTCCATCCAGTTGTTGGGGTATCTGAATTTCAAAGAGTAATTTTGTAGTCACCACAGATTTAGATAATTTCCATGTAAATTAGGAACCAACTGTGGATTCTGTCTCAAGTACCTAGTGGATGAAAGGTTGCATCTGCATTATTAAGCTGAAACAGAATAGCTAAGGAGGAAAGTAGAGGACACAGCATGAGATATTATTCATTCTAGTTAGGTGTAATTGTTTCCTGCCATATTTTTCTTTTTTTTTTTGTTTTTGCTCTTTTTCAATTCCAAACCAGTTTGCTGTGATTACCAAAGAATTTCTGCACTTAGAATTGGTAAGGCAAACTAAAAAAAAAAAAAATTAAAAAAAAAAAATTATGGGGCTGTTGCTAGGTAACATGCATCATACAAATAAGATAACTTCATATTGAAGTCTCAGCCTGTGGGATCTCTATGTACAGCAAAGGCTTAGGTGCATTTCTACATTATGCGACTACGGATCACGTACGGTACACATAAACAGATACTGGCATGTGCTCGACCATAACAGAAGGCAAAACTCAAGAGGCCAAGTTGTTCACATGAAACCCAAAAGCTGGCATGCCTATTAGAGCAATAGGGCCCAAAAGACAGGACACGGAAAAAGAGAACCTGTGTTCTGTCTTTAGGTCACTACCATTACTTGTTGCAGTTACACAATGGTCACGTTGTCACGGAACCTCCACAAGAGTGCATTACCTGTGAAAAAGCACATAATGCAATATAGGCTGTATGTGAAAGTATGCAAAGACTGTGTTCTCACCTACTGTGTGGATCACTATGAAGATTTCTTTTTCTCATTATTTTTAAGAGAAAGACAAAGGCAAATTAAACATATTCTGTACAATTGCACTAAATTTAAAAGAGTGGCATTACATGTAAATCTGCGCATAAGTTTGTAAGGCTGAGGCCTAAGTCAGCACAGAACTGTAAACACACCATTTAGTGTACTTTTCTTCAGTCAGCTATTCTTTCACTAAGAAAGGCATTTCTAAACCTGCAAATTTTGCTAACTAGGGGAAAAAACAAACAGACAAATGGAGAAGTTTCCTAATTTCACTCATCTTGGGATGGGGGGAAAGCAGTAGAAGACATGCAGTGTTACTGTGCAACACAAAAGCTAGTCAATACAAACACATTTTTGATTTATTGTGATGGTACCACAATCCCTCTTATCAGACCTGACTTTTCTGACAAGACTTTTGTTCCCAGCAGATAGCATACTTCAGGTATGTCTCCAATACCTTTTAAAATACAGGTGAGTAGGTAGAAATAAAAATGATGACTTAATTGTGAACTAGGCAAGGAAATCTTTGCTGTCACATTTAAATTTTAATCCAATATTTCTGTCACTATGGATACAAAAACTTCAACCTGAAATTCCCTCTCATATCGGAGACAATTATCCAGTACTTCCAGTGTTTTAAGGGAGGAGTTGTCTAGGTTTAAAAAACATCCTAAAGAACAAAGCACCATCACTAGTTCTATCAACATTTCCCTTGTGAGTGACAGACAATTGGCATCATGATGCTTAATGAAGTACTTTAAAACTTTAACCTGAATGTTGGTTTTCCTTTAGTTTGCAGCAAGAGAATTCACTGTAACCTAAGCATAAATTATAGTCTCCAAGGATTCTGCTGGAGTTCAAACTGATTACAAGTAGATCACACATAAACATTCACGATAGCAATGGGTATATTGTTCTATTTATAGCCAAGAACTCCCAAGTGACACTGGTGTTAAAGCCAGCCACAGTACGGTATAATAAAAGTACCATTGAAACCCTTACTAGAAAGATACAATTTAGAAGTATCCCACAAGATTCCCCCCCACCCCATCAGTTTTAAATTAAGGCCTCAGCAATGTAGCCCATGAGATAAGGCCAGTCTTTTGTATTCACAAGTTGTAAGTTCTCTTTTAACAGCTGACTCCAAAACATCTGGGTTGTCATTTTCCCTCTGTTTACGTTGTGTCACTGGTGTAGGTCAGGAGATTGGCTGCCAGAGTCATTCAGTTGAGGTAACTCCATGGGTGTTACCTTCCTGGGCAGGTCTACTCAGCATTTTGTAGCTTTCCTTTTTCCTTTTTTTTTTTTCCCAAATAAAAACGAAACAAAACAAAAAACAATCCCCAAAACAAGAAGGGGTGCTTTTCAGGTTAAAGCAATCTGTTGCTATTGTTCAGTCATCAATCTTCACAGGAAGAGAATCTGAAGTCCCAGGAGCAAGGGATTGAGAAGAAATCCATATAGAGGCTTCCTCACCTCTTGTTACTTTCTCCCATTGGTTGAGATTGTCCCTGGAGATGCAAAAAAGTCGAAGGTAAGACACTGTTCATAAGTTTACTGGGATTTATTTCGTCCTCACAATAATGTCTGCTGTACCTCACTTTGAGATTTATATTTATGTAAGTATATTTATATTAGTACTTGTATGTCATCAAGCTTTTATCATCTATACATTATTTCAGCCTCCAACTTCACTTATCCCATTTTGTAATTCTGTCTGACTCATATCAGTGTTAACTCTATCCTAGCCTACAGTACACCTTCCTTCCCTAAGGCAAGCCCTGAAGCTGGAGGCTACCACCTGCTTCCACAACAAATTTATAGCCCTCATGGCTGCGGGAAAGCCCAGCTGTGACCCAAGAGACACATGACTGCAGAGACTCTGAAAAAACACTCTGGAGCACAGGAGCAGATAAAGATTTCTGAAACTCCTGCAAATGGGCTGCCTGACAGTATATCAAACATGACATGCCAAGAACATAGTATCAACTTTCAATTACTATTGCAATTTTCAATTACTATTCAATATTTTCAATTACTATTCAATATTTTCAATTACTATTGTGTAATAGACTGATAACCATATTATCAGTCTACTACATTTAAAGGGTACCCCTTCCTTGAGACATAAATGTCTTTTAGTGCCTCACAAGCCTTAAGTTCAAATTTTGGTTCATAAGCCAAAGAAAGATGAGAAATCAAGCTGGTAATGTTCTAATGATATGAAGGGGGTGCAAACCCATAGTCTTACTTGCTGTAGACCAGTAGCACTCTAGTGACTGGGAAGTCTATGTTGATGATAGGCCTTGCAACCTTTGGCCAAATCTCAGCATTCAGTCCTCAAACAGAGAGAAAGAGAGCAAACCCAACTGTTTCATCTTCATACTGTCAGATCCCCAGTTACTAAAGCAGTTCACTTGTTCTTAGATGCCTTCAGTAAACAAACAGGATGGCAACAGTACTAAAAAGGACTCCTATGGTATGTCATACCATGATATTACATCAGAATTTATGTGACAGAGCTTTTCTGAATTTTATGTCACAGCCTTGCCAAAACATTTGCTAAGCCAGCAAATATTGATCTGAAAGCACAGTGTACAGGTAAGAAGAGAAAATGTTTCATTTTCTGAGGGTGGTGGAAGGCAGGATCTGATGAAGTCTAGCAAAGAAAGCTGGTGCCCTCTAGGGTAACACCTGCACCATTTTCTGCAGGAAAATGCTCTGCCAGTGCTTCAGGCCAACTGGAAGTTATGAAGCCAGCATTAATATGGCATTGAACCTCAGCTAATACAATCAGGCATTAAGGATCAGAAAAAATGAAGCATCACTATTGTTATCTCCTTCCTGGATCTGGGAAAGTAATGAGAATTGCAGCCAAAATATATTTAAAATATATCCATTTTAAAGAAGAATTGAGACACCCAAAAGCACAAGGAAAATAATTTAAAATTATTTGGTCTGAAATATAGGAAAAAAATAAATAACTTCATCTTCCAAATAAATGCACTTCCATATATTTATACTTTGGTAGGCCTACTGAGTACATGGGCTACAAAACTTATCTAGGACTTATTCTGAACACTGTAACACAGGTGGGCTAATAGTTTTGATCTACTCAGGATGACAAGAAAGCATTTAAAAACGTGGAATAAATTACCACATTATTACCATAAATTCTAAACGGTTAGCTGCTACCTTACTTTAGGAAAATCAGTGTTGGATATATAGATATATGTACCTTTTTTTTTTTTTTTTTTTTTTTTTTTAAAGGTGTAGCTCATATGATGCATTTGCCTTTGAGCTCCCAGTGAAGCCCCGGCTCCTAGTGTCTGGAATAAATGTCCAGAGGTTCTAAAAATAAAAGCCTTGATGCTGACATGCTGCCTTAGCTGCTATTATTTGCAGCTGGTATCTGAGTTTTAAAGAACTCAAGGACACAGCAGCGTAAATATTGTGTTCCAAGAATGAGCACTGCTGGTGAAGAGGTGATATCAAAATTGGTTCAGTCAGCAACTAAGGAAACGCCAAACAAGAATGAGGCAGTATGCCTCTGATCACACTGAATAACAGTTACCCATCAAAAATAAAGAAATATCAAAAGTGTAGTGCAAAATCAGCCATTTGAAACACTCTGGAGTATTTTAGACCCTACAATAACATCAATTTTTTTCTAACTGGGCACCAGAAGTTGTATCTGTGCTCTGATTTCCTGTTCTCCATCTCCAATTCTTAACCCTCAAACTTCTTCTTCATTCTCTTCAAAGAAAAAGCAGAAGATAATTTCAAGGCTAAGATAAAACCACCGAACTGCTCCTCAGAGGACTTTATGTCAGAGTGTGGATTTTCAAGAAGCTTATTAGTCGTGCAGAGCCTTTATCTATTCATCTATGTTTTGGTTCTTCATTAGCACAATCTAAATTAAAGAATACACAACAGCAAGCCAAGGACCTGTCTGTCCAGAGCTCTCTCCAGTGTGGAGACTGTGCCAGTGCAGCTTTCAGAAATATCATTATAACAATCTGAATTACAAAAAACAAACATAATTTCTGGAATAGAAAAAAATCATATCAGCTCTGCCAGGAATCTGACTGCCTTTACTTCAGACATCACACCTTCTACAGAGAAACCAACTCTTGAAAAGATGTTCATGCTTGATCTTCAGAATTAGTGAGAACTTTTATCCAGAGTATGTGGGTGTTTAATATCCACAATTCAACTTTAAATATCTTCATCTGAGTTCTAAAAGATGAACCACCAAGTAAAACAGGCCACTTTTGCAAATAAGCCTAATTGGGATATCCATGTGGCCAGAAATGGAAAGATGTGTTCATCCCAGATTGTTGCTCCTATAAAGGATACTGTGCAGTCTTAATCACTCCACCTAGCCTCTCTAAGGCCCAGTTTCCATTAAGTGGAATGAAAACTTGATTTTGACGAAGTCTTTACTGTGAGGGTGGTGAGGCAGTGGAACAACTTGCCCAAAGAAGCTGTGGTTGCCATATCCCTGGAAGTGTTCAAGGCCAGGTTGGATGAAGCTCTGGGCCCTGTTCTAGCAGAAGATATCCATTCCCACAGAGGGAAGACTGAACTAGATGATCTCTTCCAAGGAATCTTCCAACCTAAACCATTTTGAGATTCCATGATTTTCTTGGATAAACTAAATACATTATTTAGTCTCTCTCTACTAAGACCTTAAAACATTCCTTCAGCTCTTTATATTCTCTTGTTTGTTCATGTCTTCTTAAAGCATAGACACTAAACAAAATTCCTGCTATAGCCCCATTAATGTAATAACTACAGAGGTATAGTCTCTAATCCTCCTGAATATTCCTTCCATATCCATTTAAGAATTACACAGCCATGCCCAGCAGAGGTACCTCAGAGGCAGCTGACTATTAATGATGGTTCCTAGATACTCACTGTTTTTCATGAGTAAGTCCTCTGTTCCACTGACACACACCTACATATTCTTCTCACAGATTTTTGAAAGAGTGTTAGTGAATGAAATTGTTTTGCTAACTACTACATTCATTTCAAGACATTTGTCTGTTACTTTACAGAAATAATTTAGTCCACAAGATCCACAAGAGGAGGTAGGTAGCTGTGCCACATGGGACAAAGAAAAAGTTCAATGTAAGGTAGAATTTAAGGACCACAACAAAACAAAATGTGACAGAGTACTAGTAAGAGCATAGAAAAACAGACCTTTAACCACTCGATATGAGTAGAGTTTGCTGGCATTTTATGAAACAGCTGGGGTTTTCTAGAAAATACGAATTAACCAGAATATTTTAATGAAGCATATGCTGGTTTCAGCAAAAGTTTTATCAGGAAAGATTGCTAAGGCTCAGGATGTAATTACTGAACAGAACCACCTACAAAGCAGTCCACCATCATTCAAGTGGAGAAGCAGCCAACAGGTAAAGGACTTTTGCCTCTTTTCAACAACAACCCAAGCTCCATACCCACTGTGGTATAGGAGAAAGTTACATTTGCTTCTCCCATATGCCAATGTTACTGCTCCTATGCTCTCAACTACTAAAAATTTTCTAGATATTTCTTTTTCTGGTTTTTAATAGAAATTATCTGATATGAAATAAAACCACATGCTAAACACATTTTTTAATTAAAGAGAATACTAGCCAATTTTTGCTGTGGGAACCATATTGAAGTAAAAAGGACACAGAGGGAAATTACACTGAGCCAGCGCAGACAGGGATGCACAAACACTGAGCTGTATCTCTCTAAATGCTTTTGGCATCCAACACATTTTAATCAGCTGTGTCTGTAGATCCACAGTGGATAGTCCCAGACAGCAGCTATCACCTCTGGGTTTCTGATAGATTAATGTGAGATGTGTATCCCTGTTAATGTTCATGCAAATTCTAAAATTAAAAATCTGTATTTCCTGAACAAACTTGCAAAGCTCTCTTGCTTTTTCCTTGACTAAGCTATAAGCTATGCACATTTACTCACCTGCATGCTCGGAGTAGTGGCCCAGTTGGAGGAAAGATCTGTGCAAGGGTGGTGTAACACGGGATGGCTACAGCATTGTAGAACCCAATCTATGAAAAACAAGAATGAAAAAAAAAAAGTAAAATTGTTGCCAAACTACAACACTGGAAGCTAACAGCTCAAAGCTCTTTACTTAACTACTACTTATATTAGTTACTCACATTTCTGCATCTCCTTTTTAATATCCAAATACTTTAAAATAAGCAGCAACAGTGAAATCTTTGGTAATTACAAGCTGCTTACATGCCTTTCTTTTATGACTGATATCGCTGCTTCAAGTAAGGTTTTCTACGGAACCTTGTATTATTCAATTGATTCCTTTCATTTGTTCAGGATCTGTCTACCTGTTTGGTGTCAGTAGCAGCAGGAAGTAGGTGGAGATTTTAGAGGCATTTCTGCAACCATTATTCAGGTGATGATTTTATTTTTAAAAAAAGGAAGGTTGTTCAGCATTCACAAAATATGGTCAGATTATGGATTGTTCTGATGTCCTCCATGCTATGCACTGCATAGCTAAATGTACTTAAAATGTTGGGGGCTTTGCACATTTGTGAATGGTGTGCAGTGTGATCAACGACTGGTGTGCAGCTGCTTCTCATGTATGCAGTTCAATAATATATTTTTACCATTATCATATTTAGGGAACACCAAATGAGTGCATTTTTAATGATATCTGACTCATACAGGCTTAGAGGCCTGTGACAGCTATGATGTCACAGCTGAATTGTCATGACATAAAGAAATTTTTAGAAAATGCTACTTATATATTATCAAGGATGACAGATTGCATTCAGATTCATTATAACATCACTCACTTATCCCAGACTCTTATGACAGTTACAATAGTGCACAATGATCCCTTCCCTTTGGGCAGAATTTTTAAATGCCTTTTAATGAAATGCTATGTATTGTACCATGACCAAAGCATTTGATAATTTCATCTTTTTTTAATAGTACAAACTTTGATCCTTACTCAGAAATTGAAGAGCAACTCTTGTCTTCATCAATACAAAAATTCCTCCCATACTGCTATGTAACCAAGTCCTGTACTTTAAATAAAAATAAGGTACATTTTCTGAGCTGTGAACCCAACACTCTGAGATGAAGTACTTTTAGTGAAACCAACAGAAAGAAACTGCAGCTGGTGAGAAGGCAAGGCTACATACAGATGGGATGTCTGCTCATCCATACTATTTCACAAACTGTCTCATTTTCTTCCATTTGTTTTGGATTTTTTCTGTTTTTCTTGTTTGCTAGTTTTTAAGGGGGACTATTTTATTTCAGTGGAAAAAGGAGATTCCTCTGTAATTGTCAAAAACTAAAATGGGGCATTAGATACAGTCACCCTTTAGATCTTCTGGCTCAATGAAAATCACAGAACCAAAGAATACAAGGAGTTGGAAGGGACCCTCAAGGAGTTACCGAGTTCAGCTCTGCATTGGCCTATCCCCAAGAATCACACCATGTGCCTGACAGCATTGTCCAAACACTTCTTGAACTCTGTCAGGCTGGTGCTGTGACCACTTCCCTGGGGAGCTGTTCCAGTGCCCAACTCTCCTCCGGGTGAAGAACTTTTTCCTAATATCCAGCCTAAACCTCCCTGACACAAATTCAGATCACTCCCTTGTGTCCTGTCACTGATCACTGCAGAGATCAGTGCCTGTCCCTCCCCCTCATGAGGAAGTTGTCACTGCAGTGGGGTCTCCACTCAGTCTCCTCCAGGCTGAACAGACCAAGCGACCTCAGCTGCCTCTCATGGGGCTGCCCCTCAAGGCTCTTCACCATCTTTCTTACCCTCATTTGGACACTTAGCTGAGGGCTGAAACAAGCACTTACTAAGACAAAAAGCATTACTGACACTCGTAAAAATTCAAGGTGATTGTGGTCTTAAGCTAGAGCTACAAGTACAAAGAAAGGAAAAAAGATGATAGCAAAGAGCACATTGTCATTTAAGCAAAAATTTGAAAACAAGTTTTCCACTGGTACTTTAAGAAACAACACCACTGCATGCAGAACACGAAATTCAGCAGTCTGAATAACCCAATTTCAAAAGCAATATTCACTAATATATGAAATGTTTTTTTCCATACATGTTTTATGTATAAACAAGTATCAATTTAATGACAGAGTTCATACCTGACCCTGAGGGACTTCATCTTTCTTATCTCTGTCCATCATAGGAATAGGTTGAATACCTGTTTTCTTCATTTCATCACCCTGGAGAAAAGCAGAGAGACAGATTAAGAAAACAAAAACAAGACTATTGAGACATGAATTAATTTCCATCTTCTAGTCTATGTCAATCTAAAAAACCAGAATTTAAAATAACGTATGGTACCACTCTGAGGCAATCTCAGAAAAATGTCCAAGGAGAGGCTCATTTTGTACATTCACTTAAGTGATAACATAAACAGCAGATTCTGTAAGTCAATGTACACACACTTGCCTTGTTTCCAAGTGTATCTCCATAATAAAAAGCAACTAGAAGACTAAACCCAAAGAAATCATTCTATTCTGCTCTGTCTGCTCAGTTAGTCTCATCTTTCAAAATATCTGTTTAAAGCACCGTAATACCAGTAGACCACAACTCATCCATCCAAGGAAAAGCCAGATGAATTTACAGTGTACCCTCTTTGTCAAAAATTTTGTCTTTTCATTATATATAAATATCAATATATCAAGATCTACCTTTATTAACTCATCCTTGGATTACAAAAAATTAACATCTGGACAGGTGCAATTGTGTCCATAATTTCATCTTTACTATTTTTGAGTATGGAAAAACAGTTTTATCCCTCCTTCTCCACTGAGCTCACAAGACTTGCATTAAAAAGTCTTTTTACTTATAAGCAAAAAACTTGAGTATGTAATCAGTGAGGCATGCCAACATTATACCTCCATTCTACCGCTCATAAAAACAGTCACTTTCCAGTGCAGGCATTTCAGAAAGTGAACAAGAACTTTGAGCTTAAACAGTCAGCATTTTTCAAATATTTTGTTGTAGTCTTAGCTGTTTATAATTAAGAGAACAAGAACATGTGAATACAAAATACATCCACAAGAAGCGCACATCTGGAATTTCATAATGAACACGTAACAGGCAGGGTAACAATCTCCACACTATATGCATGCTACATCAACTCCACGGGCCTGATTTCTACTTTATGCCTGTGTAAAACAGAAATAAGGCCACTGAATACTGCAAGATTCCACAGGGCACATAACAGAAAAGAAAAACACTTTATCATACACACATGCAATAGTAGCCCTGAAAACACATCTCCTAAAGTTGCATAACTCTGCTCGATGTAATTTATTCCTTATCCCCAGAGCAGTCACTTCCACTTTAAAAACTAAACAATTAGGGCATTTACACCTTCAGCATATGGCATGTGAGAGACTGCATATTTACTTATGAACATTATCACATTATTACAGCTTAATTTCTTGTTTCAATTTTCAGTACACATTAACTGTTGAGTAACTTCCAATGAACTGAAGACCCAGCTCTCTCTGACACACTGTTGTTGAGTTGGCTCACTGAGAAGACTCAAAAAAATTTTAATATTCTTCATATTTGCTTTAGCATTTTCTGGACTCACACTATAGCTTTACAACTATGGTTCAAGGCTGCTGATCTGGAAGCTGGTTTCATATTTTGCATTTCTACAAAAAACTACAGTTAGTGGCTTCTTCCATGTTCTGTTGCTTGGTCACTTTATGTAAGGACATACTTTCTACATTATCTTGAACAGAGAGAAGAAACACTGCCTGAAAATTATACAGCTAACTCAGCTCTTTAAATAACTTCAGAACAAGCAACCAACACACGCATGCACCAGTGAACTCTCTTTAAAACAAGCACACCAAGATATTGATTGAAAAATACTTATAGTTGGGTTTTTCCTTCCTGGGTGCTTCCGTTTATAAGGAGAGTCATCAAAAGAATCACACATACCTCAGCCCAGAACTCTGCATATATATCGTTGGCCGTCAGTCTGGTAACCGGCCACAACTTTGTTACAGAACACAGATCACAAGCTGTCATCATCAGGCCAATCACTCTATCTCTAAAACAGAATAAAATGACATTAAATTGCAAGTTTCAAAAAGACCTTATGATCGTTCTGTGAAGTTTTCATTTGCCCTTCCTCAGTTTAATCAGCAACAATATATACACACTGTGGATTTTCTCCACCTATTGTGTCTTCCTCATTTGTTTATGATTCTTTGGTAAGGCATGGCACAGACTGCATACTGTATTCCTTGTTGTATTCCCTACATTGTTTGCAACCAGAGTTCATTGACCATCCTCTACGCAAGCACATGTATAGACAAGGGCACAGAATGCCAGCCTGTTAAAACACTCACATGCCCCTCTATAATTTTCTGAATATACAGTACAAGTCTATAAAAAAGAAAGATGGCATATCTTATTGTTGCATTTCTTTGTTCTTTAAAGAGAGAGGAAAGAAAGCTCCTAAAAAGCGGAAAGACTACTTCTGAGTCTGTTTTAAGATGCTTCATTGGAATGAATTCAAACTCTGACAGAACAAGAATCCAATGCATAACCATCCTACATGCTGACAAACACGTTCACAGAATAACTGAACAACATCAGTAGTATTAAAATCATTATTAGAATTAGGCACACCCACAAAAGAAATTCCTATTTAATCGATTTTGTGGCACAAATCTATGGTTTTTGAATCTAAGTTTTATAAAGAATATTGGCAATTTAGTTTAAATTTGTTTGATTTCACCCAGTGTAAAAATCAAGATGGCCCTTAAAGATACTTGCATCCTTATTAATAATGCCTATTCCATGTGAAAAAGCACAGAGCTTGCTAACCTGCATGCCAGTGTGATGGTCATCATTAAAACTGTACCAACAGACAAATATACCAGTGGAAATACACAAATACACAGTATAATCAATTGATAAATGCAAAGTGCACTTCCAAGTTAAGACAGAGACATCACCAGCCATGTAAGGGTCAAGGTAAATATAAAGCAATGGAAATTACTGTTACATATGTGGAATTTTAAACACTGCAGGTCTTAGACATCATATATGTAAAAAAAAAATTACCATTCAGAGATAATTCTTTTAAAAAAATAAGGTTTCTCTTTCTAGACTAATGCCATAGGGATCTACTATTGATTTGCTGCTTTACCTGTGTGTTTGGTTCTTAAGGTTTAATGCTCCCGTCTGATGCAGCTCTTCAAGTTGTTTTCTGTTTCCAAAATACAGGGCAAGGTCTGTGGCGATGATGGCTTTCCGGATGATCTCGAGTACTTGCTCATATTCGCTGGAGCTCAGATTGGAGAAGACATTGTGCCCTTCCAGCTATGAAAAAGTAAAAAACCAATAAAAAGCAAAAGCTCTAATTCTGAGATGATTTCAGTCTTTACTTCACCAGACAGGTTACGACAGTTTTACAGCCCAATGACAAGTTTTGTTGCAAATTCAAATGCTAATAGCCTGAAATTCCCATTTTTATTTTTCCATTGTAAAGACTGTCATGAAAAACACTATGACTAAGCCACCAATTTGTTTCTTGGGGCTGCTCCTTTTGAAGCCTAAAGGTATTACTAGAGAAAAATAATCGAAATCTTTTTCTTTGATTTAAAAGCACTACAGATACAGCACTTCCTGACAGTGTTAACTTGGAAACTTGTGATTCAATTCTGGTCCAGAGTCTACACAGTTAAGTTGGTAAACTGAACACCTGATTCACTTAAGCATAGTTCAGATGCTGTGTAATATAAAGTATAGACAAAGAAACACTGAAGTTCAAAATACAAAATAATTTTGTTTCCAAATGAAATGTGCCTGAAATCGCTGCATTTACTGATATAATTTTATATGTAAAAATAAAGTTTATTATTTTAAGGTATATAAACATTTAGGGGGAAAAGCTGCTTTGTTCATCCTTAAGTTGAATGACTCATAGGCTAAAGATAACGGTTTCCACTGTGGAGGCTCTGGTAACACACCACTGCCATCACTCTTCAATTTCCACTAGGTATTATTGCGCATTTAACTGACAATATCCATGCACTGTAATCACTTATGAAGCTATATCACATTTTGAAAAGTCAAGACTATCTCCTGTCTCCAAGATTTGGAAAACAACTTGTCAAAGGTCTTCCTACTGTTGAGAGGAAGCAGACAAAAAAAGAAGAAAGAATGAATAGCCATGTCAAGGTGTGCACATTCAGAAAAAGAAAATATCATTAAAATATATCAAATGCAGAGGTGTTATGACATTTAATTGGCATTTGGGCTGAAGCTCAAAAAGTTTCCCTGACTTTCGTCAAACATTTACATAATTTGCTCAAAATAAATCCTCTGCAGTACAAATAGGCTTGGTTTCTCTCACCATCCGGAACATAAACATCATTTTCCAGGACTTTTACTTAGACAAGTAGATTTACTGTGAATAATGAATAGAAAATACAATCCATCTATCTCTCAGTGCTCCTTTGACAGATTTCTAAGTCATAAAACATGATGTATTAAAAAAAAAAAAAATCAGACTATTTTAACCCATCATCAGCACTTTGGAAGCAAAAAATTACTACTACTAGTTCTCACGATTTAGGGTTTTGGGGACCCTTTACTCCCCAGCCTTGCTGTCTAATTCCTGAGACCAGGCTACTTGTCCTAATATTTAAATTATTCTGGATTCTACCATTGGGCTTTAGGAGCTGCACTCTCAGAAAGACCACTGTGACAGCTTCTGTTCAGACTACTTGAAAAGAACTGATTCTGTAAAGTGCTGACAGAAGCTGCCAGTTATGAGTGTGTCACATAAGCTTTTGAGCAGTACACACAAAGTACAACTACGAAGATTTTGGTCTTTGCCTGCTGAGCCAAAGCTTGTGAATAGAATCCTGTGTCCTAAGTATGGTGTACACTAGAACTGCAGGCAGATGAGCAAGGCAGCTTTAAAGTTTCAAGCAGGTGCTGCAGGTTACTAATGTAAAGTTAAAACTTACTCAGATAAACCCTGAAGAGCTTGGTGGGTTGGTTTGGGTTTTTGTCCATCAGTCCATGAATTCATTAAGACTTTTTGATTCAAACAAAATTCAGCAAGTCCAAAAGGCTGCTCTAATCTGCCTTTGCTGCTAATTATCACTCATGGGTGCTTCAGCAGCTGGTGTCTTGAATCCATTCTACAGCCCTAGCCACTTATCCCCCTCCCCTCACTCACACTGACAGCAAATGCAGGAGATGCCAGGGAGAAGCAAAAGGTTCCCTGCCTCCATGGCAAATGGGATTTTCATTGATTACATTTTTGCCAGAAAAAATGCAAAATGGTTGGGACAGTGAAGTGTTAACGACTGAGGAACATGCTCACTGCACAAATTCACACGAAGAATGAACACTAAACATCTAATGCCATACCACCACTGAAGGATTCAATTACACCCTCCTACATGAAGGAGCATTCAGAGATAAAGCTTCCATTCTGTGATTAAATGTATATGATACCTCAAACTATAATCACAAGATGTGCTTCTGAATACACAAGATGTATTTTTCCTAAAAGGTTATTACATATTTAAGAAAATAAATATCTTCCCCTGAAAAACCAGAAAGAAAGAAAGGTTAATAATGAATTAGTGGCCCAGTAGCAAGGTAAGGCTGTAACTTGAGTGTGCACAGAAAACTAAAACTAGTGAGCACAAGTATGTTATGGACTGGCAATGGTTTCACAGGTAAGAGTTCTACCTCTTCTAATTGAGAATCATAAAAAATTCACTCATGAGAAAATATGTGTGTGTCAGTAGCACACCTGTATTTTCCCAAAAGGTGTCTCTGCCCAATTTCTTGCAGTTTTCTCCTCATTAAACATAAAGACACATGACCTCATTCTAGGAACTCTCTTTCACAGAATATCACCTTACTCATGTTTTTCTATTTCACATTGCCGAGTAACAAAAAAGCACAGGATAACACAATGAAATAAGTTTTCAATTATCATGCATGAAAAATTAACATCTCTCCCTTCATGCCACACATTCAGTGTTTACAGAATTTATTACAGCGGGTTTCCAAGTTTCTCATACAAAGTTTTGCCAGTATTTGAGATTTTTTCAAAATTTCAGGATGGCTGAAGACTTCAATGAAATACATTATGAGAAAAAAAAAATATATATGTATGTAACTGAGAAAATGATTTTTTATTTTCAAAGTTCCTATTCCACATGGTCATGGGAAAAATTTCCAGAGAACCAGAAGCTAAAAGCTTTAAAGGCAGGCCATAAGTAAAGACCTTCAAATACACAATATTTTTTTAACTTCAAGATTTTGAGAAAGCTGTGTTTTGCACGATTGTCAAATCCTTTGGTTTCTAATTGTGAAACCCGGCTTGCTGTAATAAATCTTCTACTCTTCTAAATGAGTACTATAATAGTGAAATTAAACTAAGCATGCTCCAGAAAATCTACTTGGTAATGATGTGACTCCTCTTTCCACCACAGGACACTAATGCAGAGAACACACAATTTCAATAATCCTACCTGCAGGATGGACACAGTCTGCGAGAAGTGGTGCTGTTCCATCGTTGATGTGGAATAGAGGGCAGCTAAGGGGTGATCAAATTTCTGAAGATAGCTGTTGCTGTAACCTCTGTGATCCAGGTCATGACACAGGCATGCAACTAAAAGACCCTTTCGCTACAAAAGAATTGACATAAGCATGAAATGCAAGATGTATTTCCTGCCCCTAGATGTCACTCTCTACCCAAAATACTGTAGAAGTATGCTAACACTGCCTTCAAACAGCACGTGTAGAAATATCCTTAAAAATGAGAGAAACATGACAGTGAGAACATGCTAAATTTAAATTCTTGGTCCACTTGTAATCATATCATGCATTTAAAAATCACTGCTGGACAGTAACATACTATGGGATGGACTGTGCTTCAGAAGAAATCTGCATTTTAAACTGTCTGGTTATCCACTGAAACCTCACCATGTTTATTAAAACAATAAAAAGCACAGTTATTGGGGGAGAAGAAAGATACAAGATGTATGATCTGCTAGTCAAGACAGGTGCACTGAAGTTCAATGCCAGATCTGCCTCTGCAACACTCCTAGAGACGTTAACCAAATCTCCTAATGGGGTTTTCTTCTAGGAAGTCACTAACGTAAGTCACAAATACTGGACAATGAAATTGCAAACAAATAAAGACAGTAAGTGAGGGGTTTATATCATTAACCCTTAATATTCTGAAGAAATGGAGTCCCTGAAATCTCTTTTTCAAAAGATTTTCACACAGCTTATGTGTTTGGAAAAAAATTTCATTCATGTTTATGACTTTGTCACTGTTAGCATGAAGTATCATGAAAATTTCTTCAGAGAATCAATAGCTTTGTCTTATAATTGGTTCTGATGAATGTTCAGTAAACAAGGATAAAGCTATAAAATGAAGCAGAAAAAGAACATTGATTAACCATCTATTAAGTGCAGAACATGCAACCTGGATGCTATACTAAGAGACACATGAGCCTGAGGAAATATAGCAATGAGGCAACTGGAAATATCACCACAAATACACCATGTGCAGAAATAAGGCTGTAGCAATGCTAACTGTATTTCTGATTTTGAGACATTCACTTCTATTTTGAATGATGTCTTTTCAATATTGCATCTTGTGAAGTGTATTTTTAAAAAGCATATAAAAAACCAGGGTGATGAAGCAGCATGTGTCCACACAGATGCTCAGCAGAGGTGGAATCCTCAGGAGCATAACATACACCTCTACCACTTGAAGTTGTGCAGTAACAGCTTGTCCCAATCTCCATGTCTCAGGAAGTCATTCTTGTCTCAGTCCTTCAGGGTTATACAATGCCTAATAACAGTGGTCTTGACCTTGTACCTATTGTCCCTGCTTGGATCCCAAATCTTTTTCTCCAGATTAGTGTCTCCCTTACAGTGTTTTATATTTCCCACCTCTAAATCTACTTCCCATCTCTAAATCTACCGTTGATGTCATGTCAACATCCCTCACCTGAGGCCTGCCCATCCCTAGATCCCCAAACCTCCTTTCAGCAGTTACCTGTATTCTTGTTGGATTCATCTCCAGTATGGAGAAAGGAGTAAGTAAGAAAGGAGACTGCTGAAAAGAGCTGGAACATAGACTGGTATAAGACACTCAAACAGATGGAGTTTGCAGGGAAAGAAGATTCTTTCCATCCCTCTTAACAGCTGTCTGTTTTGCTCTTCCTTTCTTTCTTACTCTGCACCTCCAAAGAGATGGGGCTTACTACTTGGATAGTACTGAATATTATCAGAGCTTTAAAAGTTTTCTGAGGCAGTACCCCACAGATTTTTGTTGTTAAAGTAATATTGATTTCCTTTTTTTTTTTTTTTTTTAAAACTTACATAGCTTGGCCAAATTTCAGGATGTGCCTGGCATATGCCACTTTTGCATTTCAGAGTCAATTTTCAAGTCTCTGCTTTACAGCAGAATAAACTAAATCTTTTCAAATGAAAGTTCACCCAGTTTCATTTTACTCTTATATACTGAACAAAACTTTGATTTCTGGTAGCATGTCTCTTTCAAAGAGCCAAACAATTATGTCTGAAATTTCCCCAAATGAATCACCTTGAAGAAGCTCAGAGAGCCTGGAAAATTACAGTCCAAATGGATAATATTTGACAGAGTTATACACAACTCAATAGGTTCTTCGAGTCAGAAGTTCCATGTAACATTAATGAGAGACAGCACTCTCTGTTATACCTACCATAATTCAGAAGGAAAACAAGTGACAGTTTTCCATACTGTGTATTAATGTTCTAAGCCTTCCATTTTACTAGTTATTTTTTCACTTAGTGACCAGTTTAAAGTTTGGCTCCTCTCCTTTACTCACACATGTCAGCCGTCTCTGCAACCCTTGTCCTCCTACTCAGGATCTCGCAGACCTCACAGGATTCAAGATCCAGGGTGTTTCCCTCCCTCACAACAGATCAGACCGTTGATTAAATAACTAAAGACTGTGATTGTAAATGGGCAGGGAGAACCCCAAAACTTAGACACAGATTTATAGCAAATCCACCACTGATTTTTAAAGGGCGGTCATGAAAAACATGACTAGGATTAGGAATCTGACCAATCGTCCTTCAAACTCTCTACTCACGCATGTTCTTCCATGAAGATGTTTACATACACTCTGCTCGAGCTGGCAAAAACGCTCTAGCACAGAAAATGTACTTGTACAACAGCTGACAGCTCTGATGAGCTGTGGTAACTGTTACCATCATGTCACCTACCTCTAGATCAGTGAAAAGCCCCTGGTTGTTCTGCAGTATGGCATACATGCAATGTGCGACGGTAACTGCGTGCTTCCAGTTGTGGTAGGGCACACGGCGATAGTTCTTCTTTACAGACATAGTAAATCGGCACAGCTTTTCAAGTTCAAAGCTAGGCAGAACATAATTTTGTCAGAGACAAGAAGTAAGAACAGGAAAAACAACCAGCAGAGGAGAAAAGATGGTCTTTGATCTACTGTTCTTGCTAGGATTGACTCTCATTGTGGATGACTCATAGAATGACATGAAAAGTCACTCAAGTTTGGCAAGGATAGAGGAGCGTGGATGCCTGACAATGCTCTCAGTTTAATCTGTTAAATTCGGGAACATAAGTCATGCTACCCAGCTCAGTCAATTGCGTGACCTTCCCTGCTCCCAGAAAATTGAAGTGATTTCTTCCAATTGCTTATTCAACTTGAAATATTGTACAACTAAGCATCTAATGGACAATTTGAAGACATGATCTCTGATCAAAACAGAAAATCCAGGGTTTTTTAAGCAAAGGACCCAGAAGAAATAAACTTGTTTATTGTCCATATTAATAATGTGAGAACTCAGAGATTTTATTTTTCCAATTCTTGTAGATTTTTTCTTCCAGTTTAGACTAACAGAACAGAAATTCACATCTCACAGTTTCTTTACTTCTCACCGAACAGCACTTTGTTAAGGCCTAAATCAATGAATTTTTCTCTCATAAAAAGGCAGTTTTCTTTTATTCCATTCTTTTTCCCTGTTGCTGCAATTTGACTTTCTAAGTTCCATGTTTTAATAATTTCTTGGGTATATCAGGAAAGTGGTACTAATGTTCTAGTTTTCCAGTACTTGTGGGGTGAAAAAATAAGCTGAATGTCTCTGACCTATCTGTAAAAATGTAGACACATCTACTACATGGAAACAGGCAGAAATGTGTATTTCTACAGTTGTGTGCTGAGCTACGTAATTGTTATTCTTAGCCTTAATCTGACATCAGGAAAACCAGAGGCATATTGTCTTTCAAAATACTTTAAGCTTTCTTTTTAATTCTAGAAAATCAGACAATGATAGAACTATTGTTTAAAGTAGTACACCATAATTCAGAATATCACAGTAGTCACTTCCATCTACATCCAATCTCAACTCAATGGTTATTACACAATAGTTCAATTAGAGCCAAAGGAAAAATCATTATCTGTGATGCCTCAACATAGAATACTAGTACTTTGCCCACTGTCGTATTTTGTATACATGACTAAAGCAGTAATATATTATTTCTTCAGAAGAGAAAATGTAGTGAGTATGATAGACTTTTCTCTGAAATCCTCTCTGGATAGGACAATTATACATTACATAGGTAAATACTTTAAGGCACAACCTTATTCCTCAAAATATTAAAATCCAATTTTAGTCCTAAAAGTTTTGGTTCTGTGTTCAGAAGAGTCACCCACTTTGCAGCATTGAGGAAGATTGAGAAAGACCCTCCAGCTTGAGGCACACTTTGAGGGCATTCATTCAGTTAGCAAAATAAAATGAAACACTAGCAAACATTTCCGGAATGTTGCTCCCTCTTGTAGGGATGTACTTCCCCTTTCAACTGACCATCTGTAGGTTCTTTTCCATAATTTGGAGTAGCTCCTTTCTTTTAGCAATGGGCCATACTCACCCAACTACTGATCTTAGTAATGATAAGGAACACTGACAGAAGGACCAGCAAATGAAGCATTTAATTTGAAAATAACTCACTTCCATAATTAATGCACAACTATGCAAATAACTGATTCATTTAGCAAGGTAAGATCTGATCTTGGTTTGCTTCTACCATATACATTATTAATTGCAGCAACTATATATCTGAAAAATCAATTTTCATGCATCTTCTCTCCTTTTTGGGGAGAGTGCTTTTTATGTCTTTACCGTCTTGTGTGAAAAGCAAACTCATCTCAGAACCAAACAATTTTTCTGTATATTGGAACGACAACTGTTAGGATGATATCGTAGGTTCTTTAACCTCATTGTTCCCAGATTTTACTAACTAAGGACCGAGAAGGTGGGACAAGAAATCCAGACTGTTTATTACAGTCCTGTACAGATCAAACCTAGTAAATAAACATCAAAGAAAGTAGACCTGGAATTAGGAAGTTATCATCTCAAAAATTATAAGTAAACAAACATAGACTTAACCATTAAATAAAGAAATAATATACTTCATACCAGGCTGTCCCACAGGACTGGTGAACCATGTAGACAAAAATGGCAGGCCAAACATCTTCATATGGACTGATATCAAAATGGTATCTAAAAAGAAATTTCAGTTTAGAAAATACTTTTTCATTGTTATTAAAAACAAGTGAAAATTACTAGGACATGTATAGCCAGAAAGAGTCGCTTCTTTCTGAATACACACAGAAAGCTGAATTTACAAGCTATATTTTTCAGTAATGTCAAGTTATGTATTTCTGCTAAGGTCAATAGAACTATGCTCATAGTTCTATATCACCATTTAGTAATTTATGTTGGAAAAGACCCTTATGATCGAGTCCAACAGTTAGCCTTTGGCTTTGTTTACTTAGCAGAAACAGATATCTTTATCTAAGGATCCACAGATGAAGTAATAGACAAAAAAAATCTCAGGGACAATGAGAGGTTGACAGGTATTCCTAAAATATTCTGGAATTTCTTCCCAGGAATAGTAAAGATGGTGTCTCTTATAATATATTTACTGTCTTTTTTTTTCCCCCCAATAATTTCTGTCATAAATTGCATTAGACTCACTCTAATTTTGATAGAGGAAAAAATCAGTTTTCACTAGCTGATAGAAATCAAGACAAAACTTAAAAAATTCAACATTTAATACCATATTTTTATTGTTTCATTACCTGAAGACTTCTCCCCTCCCCTTATAATAATACTGAGGCCTAATTTTAGGGACCCAGGACAGTAGAGCTGTTTTTCCTTCAATTATTAATTAACCCTCTCCCTGCAGTTTCTGTGCTGAAATTCCTCTATTTTTTCTCCATGGAACGTTAACTGCTTGGCACACTGAACAGCACAGCAGCTGTGAGAGGAGCGAAGGTGGCTGAATTGCTTGGAAAATGGTTAAATGTATTCTGCTTGAACTAAAGGATGCTAATATAATTTAGAATGAAACCTGTCATCTTTGCAAGTAAAATTCATTTCTGCTGAGGAGGTGGGTTATATAATATCACCTAACAAAGCACAAGAAATTATATTGCAAAGAATAAGCTTCCATTAGGGTGTAATCCTGTAAGCTGTTAATGCTCTGGCATTCAAGCAAATCACTTCAGCATGTAATGAACTTTAACTATAAGCAGTCCCTGTTAAGCACAGGCTTTCATGTCGCTCACAGCTACAATGCTCAGTGCTGAACTGAAGTGAGCTAGTTCTGGAGATGAGGTTTAAAAAGACAACTTAGATTTTGTGACTCAATAGCTGACTTTAGGCCCCTGGTTACTAGAGTAGAATTTACGGTCCTGGACCAAAATGAGTGACTTAAAAATATGATGGCTCCCATTGTTAATGTTGAGTGTGGACTGGCCAATAAAATATAGAGAGAAATTTATCTTCAGCATGCAGCAGCTGAAAATAACTAAATTATGTCAGAGAAAGCCTAAAAGCCTGGATGGGAAGTCCTCCTCCAAAGACAGGCTGCAACTCTACCCCCTAGCACCTTGGATTTGTAACCCTGAATTTTCATTGTCCCCTTCTTCAATAAGCACAAGCAGATGCACAACACACACACACATCCACACTCGAAAGGCACAAAAAACCCAAATTCCCACTTTGTACATACACCCCAAAACCAAACCTAAAAACACACACAAACCAGAAAACCCCAGGAATGAGCTGGGAGATACATGTTTAATTCTAAAACATATCTAAGGGGATGAGATCATGCATTTGGTTTTAAGTACTGATGTTCCAAGATCAGCTTCCTCTCCAGCTCTGAGCTGATGGTGACTTGGGACTATAAGAATGAAAGCTTATCTTTACAAATCCTCGGTAAAAACTAATGCTTAAAGTAACTAGTGTATCTACTCATGCCTGTGGAAAAATTCTGAGTACGTATAATTTTATATCTTTGATGGATAAATTCTGTTCATGGGTCATTAAGAATTGTTAAGTATAAGAAAGCAATATCATGGTGGTTTTATCTCTGGCTGTAGTTCAGTTATATAAGTGCTTCCTAAAAAAACTCCACTACAAATTAGAAAAAAAAAAAACTTAACAGGCTATATACAACTGCTGCTACATTAGAAAAATACTTACAGCTCAATTTCTTTATAAATATGTGGAGGCAGTGTACAGTGCATTAGGTTTTGCCACTCTTCTGCTGTACAAACACTGTGGTAGGACAGCTTCTCCATCGTTACACGGTAAATACACTCTGAATGACGAATTCTGTGGTACATCTGAAAAAGGGAAGTCATGCATGAATGTGGAATTTTAATAAAGAAAAAAAATTACTTCCTGTATTCAAGCAGTGATTATTACAATACACATCTGCAGAAATGATAATGCTTTTGGCTGTACAACTTCACACATTAGAAGAGCAACAGATTACACTGAACTCAGTACTTCTGGGAAACCAGGCCTTCTATCACATCATTCTTCACCTACTCACACAGGTAAATACCTAAGGCTCAGCTAATTTTTAACTGCATGTGAGCTCTCCCAGGAAAAACAATCCAAGTTCAGGAGTCAAAACCACAGCTAAGTCCTTTGTAAAATTCTAACACACAGACATATGTATGAATTGGTACAAATTACTGCTATCTATGCACAGTAAAAAGTATGTGGGATGCTCATCATACCTACATTACTAGTAAAATAAGTACAGTTAATTACTGAGAGGTTCAGACATGGCATGGTTTGCAAACAAGTGAGGACATAACAATGTACCAGTTAAACAATCCTCTGGAGCAGTACACCCTACATGGTAACATTCATCATCTAAAAGTAGTGAACTCACACACAACTGAGCGTGCATGGTCCAAGTGTAATTTATATGCAGGCCATTCCACTTGCCTTGACCCAAGTGAAACAATTTGAGGTACCTGGTAATAAAATTTGCTGCCCCAGTGTACCACTGGGATGATACTGGTAAAATTACTTAATGTAAATTACCAGACTTAACTGACATTACATTTTATCTTACCTTCCATGAATATAACTCAGTTCTTCTGCATTGCATTTTTACTGAATTTATTGATTTTTTTTATACTTAAATAGTAATAATCATTACACTGCTTATGTTTTCTACGAGCATAGTATATTTGGAGATGATAAAGGGTTTAAGGACAAAAATAGCTCTTATCTAGAAGCATGGATAATCATAAGTATATACCACAGCACTTAAGTGTAAAAAATTGATCTTTGGGTATTAAGAATAAGGAATTGAGAGAATATATAGCATATATCCATTCTCCAATTAAATTTATAAAATGTAATCTGAATTTATAAAAGTAAATAAGAGTCATACTCTTTAGTGGAAAAGGGAAGCCAGATATCATTCACATTTCAGAGCTTGCTCTCTCAGTTTAGCTACACAAAGTTGATATATACAGAATACAGTTATTTCAAATGAAATCCCTATCATCCTCTTAAAACAGAATTATTCACCAAGGAATACAATGTTAATTCAATGAAACAGACTTAAAAATCATTTTAATAATCTGTAACATCAAAATACTTAAGTGTTCTCATTATAATTTACAAAACTGTAAATAAAACTTACATTAGCACAGTGTAAGGCTAAAGCACAAAAGACTGCAAACATTTTAAAGTTGTTCTCATCGGTTTTAGAGAAGGCACTTCCACTTATTTTGTTCACCATCTGAACGACACCTATTACACTTCCTCGGCTCACAATAGGCATGCACAGGATATTTCTGGTTGTGTAGCCTGTGTAGAGGTCTACTTCTCTGGAGAGCCATAAAGGAGAAGGCAAAAGAGAAAAGAGTTAATATCAATGGATACCTATTCCTTGATTCTCAGAAATGTTGATGTACAATATACTGAATCATTTTAAAGTAGACCTAATTAGTACTTGCAAGAATTTCACCCTCAAAACCCTCAAATATTTTTATCTACTGTGTCATACTTATGAAGAACTTCTATAATCCTCTATTCTCCATTTGCAAGACAAAGAATATTGCCTCAAACACAGAGTTAAGGAACATTCAGGTATTCTTAGGCATGCTGTTTATTAGTGAACTGTTTTTTCTCCCCTGAAACTAATGAGATTGTGGGGAGATTGATAATGAAAATTGGCAAGAATCTAACTAAATTTTTCTCCATTATATTTGATTAAAATAATACTTTTACTTGTATCTTAAAAATATCTCTGTTGGCTAAAGCATTTAATAAATATCTATAAGTTACCTTGTCGTCAGAGGACCACTGCTCCATAAATGCATCTCAATATGAACTTTAAGTAGTAATTTTATGTAAAGGGTTTGATGAGCTATCTATCTTCCCCTCCGATGAAGAGCATCATACCTGTTAAAGCGTGGGTCTGCATAGGCATCAGGGATGTTAAGGACTTCTCCTGTTCTTGCCACTTGACCAGCTATTCCTTTTTCTATAGAAAATCTGGAGAAAATAAAAACGTGTGTTAGCCAAAATACGGAAAACACATTTTTCTAGTGGAGTCTGTCTTGGGCACAGTAGTGGGTGTTCCCAATCAGCGCCATTTTCTTGCTTTGAGGAGAAAAATCTTACAACTAGTAACACATAATAAAACAAAAAGCACATCCTAACAGATACTTTCTGAAAACATTTTATATAGCTACATAGTTTAATACAAAACATGCCATAAGATGACCATTTTAGTGACAAAATTTCAAAATCTTCAATAACCCAGGAAGTTATCACTAACAAACACAACATTTGTACAGAACCAGAGACTTGTGTTTACATCTAAAAGGTATTGGTTTTATTATGAGTTTTACATATTCATTGCTTCTTTAGACACGAAGAAGGCAACATGGAACTTGTTTCTTTGGGTGGTGTACATGTGAGGATTTGGTAACAAGATTTTGGAAAAAGACCAGTGGAAATTTCATAGCTAAACATTATTTGTATTTGCCATGTAGACTTTGGAATGACTAGCTTGTTTCATGACAATCAAACAATGCCATGGTACTAACTTGTCCCTTTGTCACCACAAGGAAGTTAAACACAACAAATATATTCCTAAGTTGTATCAGAAAAATCTGTACCTCTGTCTTACAAGTAAATAATTTTCAATATATTGACATAAAGCAGTTATGACATAAAAGCAGAAGATAATTTATGGAGAAAAACACATAAAAAGAATAATACATGGAATGTTTTGAAGTCTAAATGTACCCTGATAGTACCCTAGTGCCTGGTATTAAAGTTAGTGATAAAGCTGTCAGGATTTCACCCTGAACACCTGACTTTTAAGTTAGATTTTTCTGTTGCTTCTTATGATAGGTACACCACACCAACTTAAGACTCCTTCCTGATGACTCACTCAGTGTCACTTTCTTACAGATATTTAAGTTGCACTTCACTTTCAGTACACAGCACCTGTGAAATGGCTCACACCCTTGCACTTAGAATCAACATTTCAATAACATACAGAAAAGACAGAAAGATATAAGCAAGAAAAACAATTATCAAGAAGGAGTATGAAAGTGCATGTTAAAGCAGGCCAGCCTCTTTAATTTACACCACCTCCTTGCTTGTCAGTACGCAAATTGCACCAATTTTGACTCCTTCCATTCTCACTCACACAATGGTAAGTGGGAGTAAGTTTGTCTAAAGGAGTCTTAGTGAAGACATGAATCACATCTCATATTGGCCCAGAACTTCAAAAGTATAAGGAGGAAATGAAAAAAGTTCTGATAAAAATCAACACTGAATATTTTAGGAACATTTTAGTACAGGATACTCAGTCATACAATTCTTTACGTTTAAGAAGCTGAAAATCTGAAACCTGTGTGCCTTTGAAAATCTTAGTCTGGATCTGCTAGGGATCCATAATTTTTGAAAAGTGAAAAACACTATATTTTGTTTCCTGTTTAGCCTCTTTCATTAAAAAAGTGGATAAGTATAAAAATTAGGTACCTGTGACATGAAGCAGAAATACACATAACTTTTAGTCAGAGAATCCTTTCTAGTCATTACCAGACAATATAACATCTTCAAATTCACCACTTCAAGCATTGTTCAGTACCACAATTAATTAAAAGTTTAAAAATCTAAATTCACATAAGAAAAGTAAAATTAAATTACTGAGCTTGAAATCTTCAAAACCAATGACCAATCCATACGCAGTTCTACATTTGCCTAATTCATCCATAAGAAGCACAAATTGTGATTTCCTTGCTTTGGATGTGCTTGAATCGCAAAAATTTTAATTCCTCTTGGGAACCCTCTTGGGAAAAAAAGTCCCAAACTGGCAGACTATGGATTAGGTGCACTATTACCTGCACCTTTACCTACCTCAGAACACCTCTGTTTTTTTCCCCACATGATTTCCAAAAGGACCGCCTCCGGAAGACGGCATTTCCAGGAGTGACGTTATAGCTTCAGAGACGCTGTTTCGATGGCACTGCAATGTCATTCCCAGAAGTACTACCTTCTGGAGGCGGGTCCTGGTGGGAATGATATCACAGTATGACAAGTATTGTCAGGGTACCTGCAGATAGGCACAGAAACTGGGTAATAAAATGCCTGCACATCCATAGTTACAATGAAACTGCACTCTTCTGCTAGCTATTCTTACCTTATTTCTTTGGTCTTCTTGAAGACAGGTTTTCCATCATTTTCTTCTCCAATATCAAAAAGGTCTGAATACAGCTCCTTATTTTTATGGTCAACCTGGAAGAGTGCACACCTATCTGCATTCACCAGGTTTTTTGCATATATCTACAGACAAAAAATAAAACTAGAGTTAACGGTCATGAGTTGGATTATCTCCAGTCATTTACCTGATAAAAACATACATCCCTGTACGACAAAAGTTTTGAGAAGCTATCCAGTATGGAAATCTGTTCGAAGGAGCAATCTTTTAGGATACAATTCAAAAGTAAAATCTTAAATTCAATATTTTCTCTCTAAATTTGAGTGTTCTCTTCGAAAAATGCAGGAATATCTTCAGAGACTTGCAAGTTTCCTGAAAGAAAATAGGCCTTCCTATTTAATTGTTTTTCAAGGCTTTCCAAAATAGTACCTTTCCTCTCTCTATGTTTAGATACTATTCATCTTTACTTGATTTTAAATAGATAAGTTAGAGCAAGACCTAAGCAGTTTTGGCTTTTTGCCTTTATCTTCAATACAAATATACTGGTATTTAATACCCAGAAAAGACAGAACACAGAGGGTAGCGTTTGCTTTAAAAAAACCAAAGTGTGCCTCTAAAAGAAAGATGACAAAAAGATCCTTGTGGGTCCCTTCCAACTCAGAAATACTCTGTGACACTGTGGTTCTGTCATTAGAGGCATCATTATGGATTGCCCTATGCAGAGGGATAGGAAATGGCTGGACCCTCCCAATGTCAGGGACAGTACTTGCACAAGAGCTGAGACTTAGAAATTGTACATGAACTAACCAAAGGCCAAAGGTACCAGCCACAGCCAAGGAAGTATCACAGTACAGCAACAGACTTGCATGGTCTCTATCTTACTTTGAACCAACTAGTTTTATCTCAGCAAAGATAACTCCCAGAAGCACTGACTGTCAGAACAGAATCTTGTCTTGGAAACACACCAGCTCTTCACTGAAGTATTTCTCAGACATACAATAGTCTGAGAAAAAAAGGTAAAAGTGAGACAAAAATCAAACAAGGATCACTGTGTTAAGATGCCAACGTACAGGCACAAGAACCTTCTCTATCCAATTCAGATAAGTCTCCTGTGTTTCTTACTTGCTCAGAGAGTATAGTAACTGCATGGTAGAGTATGATCTGAGGTGGATTTCTCTCCACTTCATATATAATACCTACCTAGTCATGCAGCTACAGAAAGAGGCTAACAAAATCTTGGTGCGTCATGCACGCAGTTGGCATGTTCCAAGGATTCACAAGACTTCCATATGAATGATCTTTCCCCACCCCTTCTCTATTGTCTTCCAAAAACAAAAATCAAACAACAAATTCTTTCATTTCACACTAATGTAAATGGAAAAATGTTACACCTTGGCAGAAAAAAAACCCATACGAGATGAAAAATCATTTGCTGAGAGACTCTAGTTCTATGCTATATGAAGGGAACTGCACAGATACCATCCAGCCCAAGTCCAAAACTTGGAGGGCTTTCCCATACAGATGGAATCTGTGTTCAGGAAGATTCTGTTGTCTTCTACTCCATCAGAACAGAAAAGTCAGGGAGACTGCAATCTAAGAGGTAAGATTTGTGCAATTCTTCCTCCTTAGAGCATTAAGAAATGTAAAGACCTTAGCACTTGGACTGCTTATTCATTTGCTAAAAGAGAGTGAACAGAAACTGCCAAAATGACAAGGGGTCCAGTAAATGCTTCTATTCAGATACTGAATCAGATTTCTCTGTAAAATCTACAGCACAGTGTTGATTTTATACAACTAATCTTTTGTGGTATAATGCATATGATTCAAGAACTTACCTTTGTCATGACTCGTGCTTTTCAAAAATGATTACTTAAACAGTACTAATTAAGTAATAGTTAATGGGATGAGAGAGTTTTTACTTCTCTAAATCCCTTGCTCAAATCCTGACCAGTGGTTAAAGGAGAATATCAGTACAAAAAGTATGTTCGGCACTGTCAATAGGGAAGCCAAGGACCACCTTTTGCATAAGATGCTTGTAACTACTCAAGCATATGGGCAAGAAAATTTGTAAGGCAAACTTGAACTTTTTACTTTTCTTTCTTGCATTTACATTCAAAAACACCCTTATATCACTAGCTTTGCTGAGAGATTTTGATGAAAATAAAAATGAAAAGAATGGAAAGACACACACATGTTTTTATTTAGTATAGCAGGAACAAATCAAGCCATAAGTGCAATCACCAAAGGGTGAAGTAATGAGTTCTGGTCTTTTCTCACAGTGAGACAGAGAATAAGCCACATAATGATAAAATCATGCTCCCATTACATGGCAATAAATGTACAAACACATAATTCAGCTAATTGGCTCAAGAAAGAGACAACAGCTACAGCTTAAAAGGAAGCTGAGTATGAAACATCACACAGGTTAAAATACAGAATCATGATGCAGCCAAGTGTTGGAAAATATGATGAAAGAGTAAGTGTATTTTACTGCCAATTATGTTTTCCACCAGATCTCTATTCACAGGGAAGAATATCAATATTTGTTCTCAATGCCATATGTTATGTTATACCAGTTCTTTTAAATGCTAAGCTATTTTTAAGAAGTACATTTAAATTGGAAAAGTCAATGCTCAGAAATGTGTCCTATGTGCAGAATTCTTGACTGTGTACTAACTAGAATAACACAAACACTGCAGAATATTTTCCATTACTAATTCACGTTTCTAAATAAAACCATTTTAATGTTGTTTGTATTCTAACATCGCTGTCTTTTAACAGGCGAGCTAAGAATCTCACTTTGAAGACTGGGGCATGTATCAGTACTGTTGGAAAGTAATTTTTTGAATGTGTAAATTTTAAACAGTGGTGTCATAGACCTGACTCAGGATTACAATTCAGAAAAAGAACTGCAGAATGCAATGAATGCATAAAGCTAAAAAGCTAAATTCACATATCAAACACTCAAAACGTTATAAACAACCAGTTCACACATACTTGTTAACACTATTCAGGAAATAATTCTGAATTCAAAATTGATTTAGAAACTCATAAACTGTTTCTGAATAGTACTTTAATTTGTTAATTAGTTATTTCAATGGGAAGAACTAACCACTTGGCTTTAGTGATTTTTATAAAACATTGACTGACTGTCACTATAGTTAAGTGTGTAGTTTTCCAAGGTCTTAAATATCTCATTCAGCAACAGGAAAAATACTCTAGGAGTAATTTTTAAACTCTATCACTTGCTACAGACAGTAACTTCTTCAGCAGTGTTTTGCAGCATGTAGCAAACTCAATTTAGGAAGAAGGAATCAATATAACACGATGAAATAAAAAGAAAACCAGAAGCCTTTCTCTTACAGTTTTCAAACTTTCTTAGAACACAATAGTAACTATGTAGTTCGGAGACAATCATGTTTCATTGGAAAGCTGTGAATGGAAGTTGGTGCAACAACGACAAATCAAACTGTTCTTTTACCACCTTTTCTGTTCAGACACGTTTATGCTGTTCGTATTATGTGTTCACTACAAACAACTCACATATTTCAATGACATAATGTCTTCAAGGGAAGGAGAATGAAGGGTTTTAATAACTAGTACTAATAAACTTAGAAGAGGAAAAGACAACTTACCATTATATGTTCAAGTAGAGAATCTATTGCAACTATATTATCAAAATACGTTCTGCAGAGAAAGAGAAGTCAGTAAACATTGGCATTTAGTCAAACACTTCTCAAACGGGTGTCAGGGGCTCTTGTTTCACAACAGCATAAGATGGAGCCAGAAAAGGTGAGGACAAACCACTGCACCTTGAAAATCACTGACTGGTTTGCTACAGCACAAGGGAATTAAGACACAGTCCTAGCTCTGTTTCCGTAAGCCATTATTCCACAGAATTGAGAATATTCTTTATTATACATAGAATTTTCTCTGTAGAAAAAGGAAAAGACTACCAAATATTGCCTGCCGTGAACTGAATAGGCTCCTGCTGAGCAACTCCAAGAATGCATCAAAATGTTATGGCACCTCTAACACACTGAAAATTTTAAAAGCAGAAGTAAAAAGGAAAAGAAAAGAAGTACAAAACAACAAGAAAAACCCCATTTCTTTCAAAATATTAAAATATCTCATTAGGTTTACCCACGCTATGCTCTGAGAACTAAATAAAAGTGTAATGCAGCTAAATCCATGTTCTATTATCTAATCTTTATCACTAGTTAAAAGGCAACTATTTAAACTCTTAATGGGCCTTCTCTAGCAACAGCGGTTGAAGTTGAAGAAAGGGAATGATGTTGTAACTTAAAAAATGAAAAAGAATAAAAAAGAATCTCAGTTTCACAGCAAAGTGGTAACTGTTCAAGGACAGTCAAGAACATTGAAAGATAAAGGTCAAACTTATTAGTAAAAGAAGTCTAAATCTTCCACCTGCCGAGTATTAATAACCCTTGGACTACAATGTTCCTAGCAGACAAAAGGCATTGTCCTGTGGCCTTGAATATATCCACAGCTCAGTTCTGTTTGGGTCTAGTGGAAAGGAGATACATAATACACTGGTCTTACATCGCCAGGGACATGAAGAGGTGGAGCACTGCATACTCTGCCCTTTCTAAAATGTTACAGAACATGTCCCGGTGACATTGCACACCAACAACTGAAAAGGAAATTCTCCTTCCATACTAGAAAAGATACAGACTACTTCCAAGAGGAAACTAATTATTTTCTTGCTGATACAAGTCTTTGTCTACATAAAGTTCATAAAGATATCACTAACTGAAATCCCAGTTTTGTGCCTTAAAATACAGACTTTCTTTTTTTTGAAACAAAAAAAATCTAGCAACTGATAATGCTGTATGAGAATTACTTTCTTATTAAAAGGCTTAAGAAATATTTGCATTATTTATTGTAATTTTTATCTTAAAAATGTAAAACAATTATGAAGTTTTTTAAAACAATCTCTGTACTATGCCAGTCCAAGAATAAATTGCCAGTCCATAAATGTCGGTAGATTACTATAGTTTTTGGTTAACTAGTTCAGTATGGATGTCAGCAACATAAAAGCACTCTGGAGAGGAATATAATGGTGCAAGACTTGGTAAGTGTGCCCTTTGGGAGGCATGCTCTGAATTATGCTGAAATTTTTTTTAAAAAAAGTCATGTTGAGGAAAAAAGCTTGGAAAAACATCTGGATACAACCAGCCTGCCCTCCTTGCAAGGGGCAGACTCCTCCCTGAGGTTTATTACTCTCCCTTCCCGCTGGGTCAGCTTGGCTGCCTACATTCCTGAGCAATGGCATAGGAATCTTGGACATCCTCTAATCTCATCAGTTTGAGAACTGTTCATTGAGACCCACAGAAGTGTTTGCAGCAAAAATCCAAGATATCGCATTTTTCCACAGTATCATCACTACTTTGTGATGCACTTTGAAATTCTTCTACCAACTAGTTTCATAAAACACTGTTAAGCACTGCAGACTGATTTACCAAAAGTACAGCTCTGGTTTATCTTTTAATTTATTGGTTATCTTTGCTATTTAAAGATCCTAATAGCAATCACAAACAAAAAGTGATGAAGGAAGATCAGATAACCTAAGACACTAAATTGATTTTGCAAGTGTAAGCTCAAGCTTTTATACTTTTTCTGTCCTTTCAAATTAATCTTGCCTTATAGTGACAAGAAATTAAAAGCAAACGTATTACATGCAGTAAAAGTCTTTAAAAATTAAAACAGAGCCTTCAGAAAATGTATGGGAAGAGCAACCATGTGGCAGCCCTGGTTCTTCAAGGATTTAACTCTGAAGTTCATATATGAATACATGCATTCATGTCCAAAAAATGACTGAGAAAATAGGTAAAGCTGAAGCACACTAAATAACTTCCCATAAAGTCCTTTCAAGCCTTCTGAAATTGCCATGAGACATCAAGCCTATTTGTCACTTCTCACAAGATGGCCACATTTAACTCTGACAAGAGGTGGGGAAAAAAGCAGAAAAAAACCCATGCAAAAGACCACGAGAATAAAAAAACTCTGTAAGGTATAAATGAATGTCACACTTTCATCTGCACCACCCCCACAAAAAAATTATGAAAGGTATACACCACTGCCACACATACCACTCGTTCTTGTCCCTGAACTGAAGTTTGCCCACCCTGTGAAGAGCGCCTTTGCATCTGCTTGTGAGCTACAGTGAGTAGCTTCCACTACTGCTATTGAGTGAACACAGGTAGATTAGAAGAGCCACGCTAGAAAAGCGCATCAAAAATTCATGAGATTATCTTGCAAATCACACTTACTTTGATACATCAAGCAAGAAGTCATTCAGTTCAGTCTGCTTGGCAAGGCCCCGGCACACCTGGAAGCACAGATCATAGAACCATTTGCTCCAGAACACTGATGTCACAGGGAAACTGAAGTCCCATCCCTTTAATTTGTATGAAAAAAATACCAGTATGTGTGTGTGTGTAGCATATATATACATATATGCTACAGCACTGTATAAAATTAAAGCTGAATTTGTGTGCTGGGTTTCAATCTTAGCTATCTAGCTGCTGAATTAAAACTGTGAAACACAAGTATGATCTTTCCTAAGACACACTGAAAGCTGTTGGTTTTTACACTTGTTCATGCTGCCTCAAAGGCTGTCACTGACTGTGATTATGGAATGAACATTTCCTTACCCAGACCCTCAGATCTTCTGAGAATGTCAAATATTTTGTTTCCCTTCTCCCTTACCACATTTTTACCACTTTTTTCCAGGCTGCAAAGTAGCATATAGACACAACTGTAGACTGACATCAGGCAAGTTTAACTAAACTAAGCAGCAGATGATATATGCTCAACTTAGGGAGAAATCAGCATGAATATGAATACAGAAAATAGTATGCATACGTCTTTTTAGAAGCAAAATGTTAGATGAAGCAAAGCTTTCAACTGTATTTTTACTTCACCTATTCGCATACTCTATATCTGAAGACAATTGTACATCTGTATATTACTAGAGCAAGCACTGAGACCAAAAGTAAAACAAGCCTCTACTGCTTGTACATTTTACACTCAGAAAAATATCTTTTCGAACTAGCAATAGCTTTCCTCTGTGCAATGCAGATACAAAATGCCAGATCAAAACTCTTGCGTTCTTCTCATGCAAAAAAAAAAACTAGGGAAGAGCAAGCCTTCTGCTTAGAAGAAAGAAGAGAAAAATGATCAATGGACAAGCTTGAGCTTAACTTTCCCTGTTGTGTTTTGTTAGATGTAAATGACTTCTCAGTCATGGAGAGAGTAATTCTTAGGTGAAGCTACAACCACATGCAATTGCAATTCTACTCGGGTACAACAGTCTGTGCCAGCTAATTCTGCCTAAATGTGAATGACCACCCCAAAGACAGTGACTTCCAGCACCAAGGCAGAAAAGATTAGAGCGTAGAAGAGAAAAGCAGGAAGCTTTCTGCATGTCTTCTGACAAGTGTATGAAAGACACCTTGAAAAAAAGAACGTCATGCATTTCCTCCTGGGAGTTGACAGAAGAATCTATTTTAGCATCTTCTCTGAGTTGACAGAATATGTTTAGTTTCAGTGTTACCATCTTCTGCTAGCTGAAGTAACAAAACCTATCGGCAAAGCTGCTGGGGTTTGCTAGAGCAGCTTGACACTGTGTGAAGCTCCATTAGGCACCCAGCTAGGGACAGCATGAGGCATCCTTAGTGGCAGTAGTTACAGGACCATGAAGCAGCTAGCGAAGATGGCTTAAAATAGGCTCTGCTAGCAACACTTCATAATTTCAAACTGAATAGCAAAGCAAAAGGAAAGCAACCAGCTAGCCTAGCAGTTGCCTTTCCACAAGAAAAAGAAAACAAAATAACCCTGTAAAGTCGTTACTATAAATCTGCTTTAATCATTACTTATCTACTTTGTTCAAATTTCTTTCCTGTAGTACAAATGTTATTTGTTATTTGATCCATGATTGCAAGCAAGGAAAACTAGTTCAATGAACACAGAAATGCTGGCATATTTTTCCAGGTTCAAGGAAGGGGCTTTAATCAATGCTTTAGCAATGACCTCCACTTAAATCTGATCACAATCCATGCTGCTACTAAACAAGTTCTGGAAGACAGTTACACAATGAAAAAAATGAAAAACCACTCACACTTACTTGTACTTGATGTATTGCTACTGATGCCCATGCAAGATTTGCTGTTGCAACCTGCAACAAAAGAGAAGAAACTTTTTCTGAAGAAACCTTGAAAACTGTACATCAGTGACATGCCTCTTCTCTCCATCTACCTGCTAAGTAAATTGACTGAGCTGTTTTAGACAGGCAGGCAGTAACAATTTAAGGGAAGACAGTTACTTTGCAAAAGTCTCAGTGTGTTTCAATTTTAGAGCTTCCCAATGGTTTTCAGAAGCAGAACTGCACACCACTTAGCTCAGAAATACAACATCAGAACAAACATCCCATAAACCGGGAGCTTTAAAAATTACTGTTGAAAGGCATCTGCCATAGAAATAAAATATGCCTTAACAGCTTTCTGGGGCTGTACCTCTTCAGCAATAGCTACTTCCAGCTGTAAACAGTCACTGTTTCTCTCATTACTGTTTTAGTGTCAGAAGAACCAGACCTGATCCCTCAGCTCAAGTGTTTGAAGTATGACAGTTTCCAGGCAACATTTCAAACAAATGTCATGTAAACTGCAGCTAACTATGATGTGCTACCATGCATAATCTCCTGTCCTTGAAGCACAGGAGCTTCATAGGAACACAGGGAACGGAAGCACAAGAGGTCAGCTTTTGCATACTCTCCTAAGGTATTTTTTTATAATTTTATATTTTTAAACAGAACACTTTGCACACATTTCAAAAAAAATGCTAATGGCATCCAAAGGCTTTCTGAAACCTGAAAATGAAAAGAATGCTTTAGAACACTCATAAAGTGACCTTAAAATATTTTTAATTTACTAATAAAATACTTTCATTTAGCAGCCAGTGTTTTCCAAGTAGAGAATTCATGAACTTTAGCTACAGAAGGTATTTCATATAACATAAAACATTCATAATTTTACAAAACAATGCATGTCTGAGACCTATCTGAATTGTAGATTGATTAATGTAATAGGACAATTTTCAAAATTAAATACATTGTGTGTAAGCTGCAGAATTAATGAAGCCTGTTTTTGTATGAGTGCCTGTTCTTTGTTCTCTGAGCAAGGACAGTGGCACCACCACACTAATGTAGTCCCCTGACCTCTGTCTACTGGTGAAAAAAATACAAGGTGTGAAAACAAGCTGAAGTGGCATTGACTAACCAAATAATATACACATGTGAACATTAGATGGATGCTTAGCTTACTGATAAACAAAACATTCACTTGACAAATACTGCTGCTATTTTCCTTCTTTAGGAGGACTAGTTTTAGTCTTTCTTGCCTGAATATCTTCTGTCCTTCTCACACAAATAATTCCTGTTCAATACAGCTAAACTGTGCCATGGTGGATCTCATACCACTCTTGAGACAACACACCTGGGCTAGAATACACTCCGATTTGTCCTAACTTTGTGTTCACGTTCCCTTCGCTGGGGGATGGCACAGAGAGAAATTCTTCTTTACATTAGAGACATCTTAATGGGACATAACAGGGATCCTCACCCTGACATGAGAGCAAAGATGCACTTTGAACACCTTCAGTACAGCAACAGTCTTTGCCACATCAGCTCCATTTTCACAACCATTTGTATTTGGCTAACACCTCCTAACTTCAGATTGACAAATGGACATGCATGGACAATGGAGCTACACAGGACTTATATGAATAGAGTAATGCATGCAGAACAGTCATGGAAAGGGAAAAATGAGAATGAATGCAAATATCTGGATAGGGAAGCATCAGAAGTTAACAAAAAGCAGAAGAGAGCTTTACAAGCATCACCTAGACTGGCAGGTTATCCAGGTACCAGCACTTCTATACACAGTTAATATGGACATCTAAGTCAGGAGACAAAGGACAGTGATCCTGACAACTCACAGTAATGGGACAGGCTAGAGAGAGACAAAAGCTATCAGCTCTTAAAAGGTAAAGAAAAGCCTGACCCAAAACCAGCATGTGGCTGTCAATCTAGAAAGAAACCAGGAGACCATGAAGACTCAGCAGACAGCATCCCTTGTCCTTCTGTTGCAAGGAATTCTGGAGGGACTACCTGGATACATGGTAGTAGAAATACTACCTAGACAGACACATCTTGGTGCTGGAGAGAGTGTGGCAGTAAAAATTTGAATGCAAATATCAGAAATCTCTTTTGCTTAACATTTGATTTAAAGTAAAATCACTTTCCCCTCAGTGAGACCCAGCACTGAGACTTGATAAACTGTTGCTATAAGATTGCAACATTGTTTTGCCATAGGGCTCATTTCTTGAGAAGCCACGCCAAAAAGTAAACTAAAATAAATTTTAAAATATTACTATAATGTAAAAAAAAGCTGTAATGTATAGTTAAGATTGAGACTCAGGATAACTGAGCATTGTCTTTTTTTAAATAAAGTGATTTGGGGTTTTGATGTTTGGTTTACACTTGCATTTCATTTACCTGCCCCGTGTCTCTAACAATTCTGTATTGAGTTTATGATCAACAAATAAACCTTGAACCTGTTTATCTGCAAAAGAGTACAAGGTAAAATTCTTGATGCATCTCTGTACTTGTATATTTTACCTCCTCTGACTGAAAATACAAATCACTACCTATTTTCTTTTTTCAATAAGAACAAAAATCAAGCATGAAAAAGGTATAAACTCATGAGAAGAGCAAGAGAAGGACATTTGGAGAGTGGGGAGGTACAGGGGTGAAGTCCTGACCATTGTGGGGAAGTGGGCAAAGGCTGCACACGTGCTCACCTCTTGGTGACTGTGGTGGAAGGCTTCTTTGCCCCAGTGACGGTAAAGCTCCAGGATACCAATCAGGTCACCAATGGCTGTGACAATTGGCAAACACAGAACAGATTGGATACGGGTCCCCGACTCCAGCCCAGTACCTTTGGGAAATCGCTCATCCTAGAAGATGCAAATGTAAGCTGATAAAATGTAAAAACTGATAAAACATTAACAGGAAAGACACACTGATGTTTTCCTTCCTGTCCTATCTGATCAAATCTGCAGGAAAATTACAAAATTCACTAAAACTCATCTCTCAGCATAACCTATACACAGTAGTAAGACATCTACTAAAAAAATGTAATTTTAAAGTCTCAGCATTAATTTACACATACCGATAACCTTATTGATGTAAGATCAGAATTAGCTGTGATATTACACACCCAGCTTTGGGTTTGTTTATATAATTCTTTTTTCTCTAATCTGACAGGTAGTAAAACCAGCACTTTATTCTAATGCCAGTCCAGATAAAATAAAACCCAAACAAGGAACACTACCACCCCACTATCCTTCCCTCCAAAAACCTGCAAAGAATTTTTAATCACGAAGTGGACTGCTCAGTATTAAAGAGCAGACAACAGTGCTTGCAAGAAAACAAAAACTGAAACTTGAGGCTAAGACTTTAGGTTATACAGTTATAATCCTCAACCAACTCTTGAGGAAGAAAATGTGTTCCCAAAAAATTATGCATAACAGTGAGCATCTTCCTCCTTTGCTTACGCATCCTGAATAAACTGGTGCAAAAGATGCAGAAACAAATGTTAAAATAATCCTACCAACTCCTATAAAAGGCCCAAATACATAACTTTCAATCCCCATAGGGAACTTTTCAAGGGTTTATAGCTTCCCTTCCCCATGTAGGAAAACTCAGACAGACCTAAGGAAGCACCTGGATGTTACAGCTAGTAAGGCAGTCAGCACCTGATGTGCAAGTCTGCAAGACCCACTTCATTGCACATCAGTCCTGCAGTATCTGATTGGTACCAGATGTTCCCTGCAGGCTGTGCTTAGGCAAGAGACACCCCTTCAAGGCTGATCAAAATCTCTCACTTCTCAAAGAAAACAGCAAGTAATCTCTACCTTAATTACCAAGATGACAATCAATTTGAACAAATGACAGACAAAAGAGAGTGGGAAGCACTTTGAAACACGAGCCTTCTGCTTTCTCTTTTTAGTTCTGTCCTCCCACAAAAAAAGGGCTGGCAACTCTACCTGCATGCGCTTCCCTTTTGCTGTTGAGAAGCTCCTGAAAGGCAAATCATCTCAAGAAAACGAATCTTGCTGTTTGGTCAATGAATCACTGATATTAAATCAACAAAAAAGTTCAAAACTCCTCCTCACTAACCCCATGATTTTACTAAGAATGTAAAATCAAAACACAGAACTCTTCTATGTAAGGATATTATGATATTAATTGGAAATTATCAGTAACAATTTAAACCCTTAATTTAACAGATAAAACATACCAAGACATAAAACCTTAATAGTACAGAGTGCGTAGAAAGCACTGACTATTGCTACAGGGAAAGCAGTTTCTGCCTTTTGGTTTTGTGGCTCTATTTAAGTGTGCTCACATTAGGCATCCGGTATTCCTTTATAGCCCAGGTTTGTCCAATGTAGAGACAACAATATCCAATTTTTTTTTTTTTTTTTTTTTTTTTTTTTTTTTTTTTTTTTGGTCATCACAGTATCTAAAAATTGTTACTCTGGACAGAACTTGAAAACATAGGAAACGCTGAAGAGAGTAGAATGTAAACTTCCTTCATGTTCCCGTAACCAACTAATCATAAAGTGCTCACACAAACTACAGTTTAAAAACCAATTTCATAAAATTGCATTGATGCAACTAGCAGATGAAATGTTTTCCAAAATTAAAAAGGACAGACATTAAAAAGGGAGCACCAAGAATTATCAGTATATCACCTCAGGAGTTTTCAACTCCTGTTACAGAAAAAGGTTTGAATTTTGATATCAGTTACATTAGTGTACTTTTCATGCAGATCTGCTGATACTATTGGTATTCCACTTTTACATTAGAGTATGCAGAGATAAAAATCCTGCCTAATAACCAGAATTCTGACTGACTTTCTTGTCAGTGTGAGCCCTGTACTAAAACAAAATTTTCAAATTTTACTGACTATATGAAGGTCTTCTTGGTTATGGCTAATATTTCAAGACCAAGAAGACAGGAGTTTTGATAGGTTGTTTTTTCTAAGTGACTGTGGTGCCATCATATCCTTTACCTGACGACCAAAAAAAAAAAGTTTAAATAACCCAAACTCAAAGTGAAAAACCCCCAAACCTTTAAAACTAGAAATAAATGAAATATTCTGAAATTATTCCATCAGCTAATCCAAACTCAGATTTATTTTCCTGGTATCAAGACAAGTGTAAATTCTATCATTAAATGTTCATCTCAATAAACATTTCACCACAAAAACATTCATTCTAAGAACATGTTGCAATATCTCATTAATAAAAGAAATCTTTTTACCCCCAGAATATCTTCTACTAATAATGTTTTTCTGGATCTGGCTACATAAGCAGATACTGTAGTGCCATGTGCAATGGGCCCTGCAGGAATGAGTCTGGGGTGTCCTTCTTTAGCTCCTGGTGGTGTAAATACACACAGACTCTAGTTAGAAGGAAAAAAAAAAAAAAAAAAGAGAAAGAAAGAAAAAAATCAATTAGAAAGCATAATTACTTTTACAGTTACTGCACAACCTATGTAGAATAAAGTAGATACGAGTATGGAATAAAGTAGAGAAAAACTTGAATAAATGCCACTTAGTTCTTCTGAAATCTTAGAAAATCCCACTCTAAAGTCACCCAGGTAACTTACAGATAATTCCTGTGGAGAACAGTGGATGACTAATGTCAGTTATTGTTTATATCAGGGTAGGATCGCATTTACTTTGAATACACAATACACAGCATACAAGACTCGCAGAAGAAAACATTACCTTGTAAAAATCTTTTTTTTTTTTTTAATCTAGAATGCACTCATTTATTCCAATAGAAATTACTCCAAAAAGTAGAGATAATATTTAAAATTTTTGTTATATAATACCAGATATAGATGACAGTGCCACATCACATGGTATTACTAACATTCCCCTTAAGAATAGCCACAGGTTGTGCTGCTGGTTAATTTTACTCTCAGAATCTACTTTCATTAGGGTTGCAATGAGACAGAAGCTGTTTTCTAGCATGGATTATTAGAGGTAAAATTTGCATGCAAATATTCAGCACCTTCTATCAGCTGTAGAAAATGAAGTGATGATATGAGGTGCATCCTGTCATAATTCTCCTTTCTTTACAAACATGCATGGTCTGTTATAAAACATTAACTAAACAATTCCAACTAAACAACCCCTCTGAAATGTTCAGAAACTAAAGAGATGCAATTTAATGCACCATATGAAGGTACTCCTGCAGTGATGACGATATCTCAGCTGTAATGGATTACCAGCATTTTGGAAGGAGAAAGTTGGGACTTTTTGCTGAGGGGAAAACAAATGGTCAATAAAAAGTATGAAATTCATAGTCAAAACAAGATTGAAGTCTACCCAAGAAGAATCAGTAGTCCAACAGTTAGGGTATTTAGTAAGTTCTAAAGGAAAACTCTCAAGATTCTGACAAAATCAGTAACTGAATATTTTGTTCTTATGCAGAAAGTCAGTCCCAAAAAAAACAGCAAGACAAGAGAGTTTTCCATCCAGTAATTCATTTGCGAATACGTGGCACAGATTAAAATTAAACTGTCTTAAAAATAATAAGAAAATAGAGCTGCCCCAAACTATTTTAGCACTGACAAGTGATGTTTTCAGTTGGAAGGAGAGATGTTTCTGCCATGGACTAGCCCTGTTGAATATTCAGATTATATACTCCATTTTGATGTCTCTCATTACAGTACAAGCACATGAAATCATGTAATTTTCTGTTTATTCTTATCCTAAACCTTATTCTTCAAATCCATTTATGCTCACAGCTTCTTTGAAGTGTAGCCTCCAGAAGTAAGATACACTTGAAAAGTCAAATGTTTATTTTCCATATGAATTACAAGAATGTAATTAAAGAAAAAAAACCCCAACATCCAAACAATCAAAAACCATTAAATCAATACATTGAATCTCTCAGAACAATCCTACTCAATCTACCAGAATAAAAATTTAGTCTTACTTGCTTATAATCTAATAAAGATACACATAATTTTTACATGAAAACTTAGTTTCACAGTTGCTTGCCTTCATAAGTTTCGGTTCATGTTTTTACATGCACTTAAATAGAAGGAAAAAGAACATTTTACATAACATAGCCAAGAAAAGCACACCATGATCTAAAAAAAAAGGTACATTATTCTAATAAAACTGAAGAAAACACAGATCTTTATTTATTTAAATCAGCATTCTGGTATAAAATATTTCTCAAAAAATAAAAGAAGTGGTAAAATAATAAAGGCCATAGAAATACTGAAATGCATATCTTTACACAAGTCTGACCTGCTATACTATATGCTTAAGATTTACTATTTTAAAAGTATTCTTGTAGCAGCAGTAACGCTATAATGTGCTCAAAACTGAAAAGGTGGTTTCTGTTGCAGGGTACTACAAAATGTAGAGATGCAACACAATGTTTCAAGTCTGATTGATGTAGTCCAAGCAGTAGAATGATTCAAAATCAATAGGACCAAATCAATCAGAGACCAAAGTTGATTTTGCCAAAATGCCAAAGAATAACACCTTTATTCACACCATTCTTCTTATATATTTAAGACATATTTGACTCTTTTTGCCAAGGTAGCAACACATAACGATTATCAAAGTAACTTGCTGTTTAAATTATGTGCATAAATTGTGCTTTTCCACACTCATCCCCTGAGTCATGCCCAGCACTAACATAACATAACGCACAAATCTTTCTCTTCCCAGAAAGAGCTTCTCAAAACAAGAAAAAATGGGAAGAAAACCCAATAGCCACTTGCACCAGAAAACAAAGAATTCACTTCTCCCATGCATACATGTTTTTCTTCAGAAAACACCTTCACTAAATCTTCAATGGCCAAAAACCTGTGTTGACACCATTAAGCATTGCCTGCAAAGGCTGCTTTCACCAGCACAGTCTTTCCGGTGTCCTAGTGTACCATTTTGGCTGCTAAACCCATCTGTTGCTAACATCATGAAGTACTGCTGTGAACAAGTTTCCCTACGCTAGAAAAAGCTTGTGAACATTATTTTACTTCCAGGTTCTTCAAACGAGAGTTTTGCAGAAGCAATCCCATTCTGCTTCCACAGAAAGTTGCAAACCCGTAGCTAAGGGGTCAGTGATCGAAAAACTCTTCAAACTACCCAACAGGTTCTAAATTTGTCACTATTCCTCCTGACTGTATATGTAGAAATGATTGTGCAGAACAATTGATGATCTTACCCTGATCATGCAGCACTATCAAAAAGAAAGGCAATTTTTCTCATAACCATATATAAACTGAAATTAATCCATAAACTTCTGGATTCCACACTGACTTTATACATAGACCTAATAAATTGTTATGAGTGTTCATACATTCCATATTTGATGAATTTAAACCTGAATGAGTTTAAATGCTTATTGCCAATTAATTATGTAGAAATGTCTCGAATAGAAGCCATCAATGGCAAGGTCAGCCAAACAAAACAAAGTAAACTGTTCTCTGCTCTACTATAGCATGTAACTGAAATTATCTGAGGCACCCCACAGACATAGCTTTTTGGGAATCTCTAAAATTATCACTGTCGAAAACCAGCAGGTTTTTTCACATCACCTACTGAGCTCATATTTCATTTTTTTTCTTTTGCTTAAGAAAATACTTATGAAATGAAATCTACTGCAGTAATGATAAAATATAGGGCTCACCTACTTACCTCTAACTATCAATATCTCCAGCATTTTTTTAATTTTCAAATGTACGTTCCAATAATCTTTCACTAGCTCAAAGGGTAACCAGAAGTGTGTCCATACAGACATCAGATACATTGCATACAGCTTCACAAGTAACTGAAAAAGTGGATAGATTTGGCCCTTTCAAATTAACTTGCATCTTCTCAGTTGGTCTGAATATTTTATTTCTATAAAGACAGTTTGTATTTGTGGTAATGATAATGAACAATGATTAATAATCAAAATAAGAAACCACTGAATCTTCATCCACAAGTCAACCAATTTATTGTCAATAAAAAAGGAAATATGAGAATATCAGGACTCCTGATTTTCCAAATACTATACTGATAATTCACAATCCAGTAAAAGGAAAAGGTTGAGGAGACAGCAGGATGCCTGTGCACTGCTCACAGACTCTTTTGCTGCTATTATCACTTGCAGTGAGCCTCTACGTCAGTATCAGAAAGGGATAAATGCAAATAGCTCTTTACTGATAATGCACTGTCATTGTCTCTCTCCAGGAAAAAAATAAGTAATAAAAGACAACTAGTGTAGAAAGAGCATTAGGTATCCCTACTACTGATGAGAGAGAAGACACCCAAAATGGGAGATTCAGCCTGGATCTGACAAACTACCAAAAGGACAAACATTGGCTTGGAGAGAGAATCCTTTGGAAACTTCCAGGTTCAGGTATTCTGGCACCTGGCAGTCCACAGGACTCTCCAATTTCCAATTTTGATCTGTTTACCTTCCTTCCAGACAAGGACAGAAGCTCCCTTCCTACATCAGTCTCAACTACCCTATTAACAATACTCTTCCAAAAAGTTCCATATGGTGATGGAATTCTGTCTTTAAATGTAGTAGGCACGGCAACACTAAAGTTTGACATCAAGAACTTCCCGTACCTTGTTGAAACGCTAAAGCACATGAGGTGCTTGCTTTCCTTCCATCTGTGACAGGACAGATTGTTCTGGTTGGGCCTAAAATCTACAAAATTATTCCTCCCCTCCTAGTTTAATTCACTTAATTCACTTTGATAAACTCCACAGCCAAAAAAACTCCTATTAATTTTGACGGATGGAACAGTGTGGTTTGGAATCCACTAATGACCTATCCTAAACACAGAGATCAAGAGGTTCTTAAAAAAACAAGCTGAAGCAAAACAGAAAGTCCAAAATAAATTATGACCTTAACAAATGTTTAAACACTGGTGAACACAGACAAATGTTGCAAAATTCAGCATTTCATCTCGGCAGTGTTAGGTTATATAGCTGGACTCGATGATCTCAGAGTTTTTTCCAATTTAAAAGATTCTATGATTCTATTCCATGACCGATGTTTCTTAGGCAACATATGGTAGTCTCTAACATCTTTTAAAAATACTAATATATTAACAAGCCAGTCAGTCTACAGGAATGCAGAATGATGTACTGTAACTGTTTCTTGAAGGATATAAAGATGAAAACATCCTCAATTCACAGATAAACCCACCAACGGGGCTTTCAGACACAACAAGATCAGTATATACTCAATAAGCCATAATACCAAGTTTTTTAGCACTCTTTCCTTGGTACTATGCACTCAGTCTGGTAAAATTATAAAGTAATTTATCTTGAATTTCTTACTGTGGCTGAAAAAACCTTCTTTACTCCTCATTTCTAACAGCCAAGAGCATGCACATGAAGAATCACTCATGTTCATCTTGTCATGCTGGCGTAACTTGGCCAAATTGTTGGTTTTTCTAGTGAAAATCTGATACTTGACAGAGACAGCAGATTAAAATCCCAATTAAAAAAACCACGGTAGTAGCAGCAAGTCTCATAACACAATAGCATCTGTAACTCTTGACAGATATTGTTACAGCACTAAGAAAGTACCTGCATTTTTCAGTGATTTCATTCTTTAGCTCTTCTGATGAAGAGGACGACCACAAGTAAAATTGATGCTATTTTTTTAAGTCACTGTTGGTATGCAGTTTGTTGGAATCCAGCACAACACCAAATCCTATCTCACAAAAACTAGGAACCATTCAATCGACTACATAAAGTTTGCCAGGATTGGATTTAAACTGCAAACATGCAGTGCATCATCATCACCATTTCACAAACTGTTATTTCTTCTTTTTGTACAACTACTTATAACCAAGCAAATGACAATCATAAACCAATTTTTCTAAAATTTCCTTGAAGAAAAGCAGTCTGGATAAGAACCAGGTTTAATGATTAAAATTAAGGTTAAAGTACACATGTGACAGCATTCCACTGACAAACTATTTTGGTTGTACGGGTGACTGGATCTTGATCTAGTTTCTTCCACAGCACAATCTACTGATAAAACTGGTCCTAAAAAGGCCTCATGGGAAATCATTTCATATTCAACTGACATTAAATGAAAGCCTTCATACTAAAGCATTGCTATGTGATTTGATGCTTGGGGGAAAGAAAAAAATTAGAGAGAAAATGGAAATTGATCAAGATGATATTAAGTGAGTTTAATGGCTTCTGCTGCTCACATCTGTCTATTTCTGTTCAGTAACAGCAATAGATTTTTACTCTTGGTAAAGGATAACTTAAATGTAAGACCAGGCAACCAAACAATAAAATTATCTGCAGATATTTACAAAGGCTGTGCCCTAAGGCCTGGATTTTTAGCAAGAATAAAACTCATCATAGTAGGCAAAGATGACCAAGAAAAACAAACTAACATAATTAATTTGGACATTATTCACGGCCAAACTCCTTGGATTTGTTATCTGGTTTAGCTGAAGTAGTAGACCAATACTACCACGCTAAAATCTTAAAGACCTCTAGGCAATTATGTCCCCGGTTTAAACACAAGTGCAGCAGTCTGACTGTATGAAGCACATAGGGATAAAAGAAGAAAAAAACACCAGCAACTACTGCCACTGTTTATAAAAACTTGTTTCTTTTGTGATAAATCACAGTGTACTTGACAGGAGATTTGCAATTTTAAGCCACACAGTATGCACAAATGTTGGATACTTGTGAAATGAAGAGGATGCATTTACTGTAGAACTACTAACAGCTGGGTTTGGTTTGGTTTTTTCGTTTTTGGCGGGGAGCTTATGTGTTCACCCTTCTGAATGGTATCAATTTTTAACTGCATTTAACTCCTGGAAACTTTCCAGTTGATTTACACAAGAAAAACACCACGAGAGTTATAGCAGTTCATTGACACAGAAAAGTTGACATACTTCTCTACCATCCCTTCCATTTTAAGGCATGGTCAGCTAGGCATTTTTCTGAAAGACATTTGGCCAAACAGGTCCCAAACACTCCCCCAGGGACGAGGATCCCTCAGCTTGCACAAGCAACAGACTGTCATGCTTCATTACAGCCACAACTGAGGGAGTTTTCCCAATGCCAAGCCAAGCACACTGCTTCCTGCCCTACACACCATAGGTATTGCAGATGATTCCATTCCTCTCTGCCTTATCCAGGCCTATCTTCACTCCTCAACTCTCTTTTCTTTAGACTAAGAAAAAGGATTTATTTTGCTTCCTGACCATTCTCTCTGCTCTCTCCTGAACTCACTTCAGTTCCTCCAATTCTAATTTTTCTTAAAGTGGAGTATTTAAATGAGCTATTATTCCATCTGGGGCATTAGCAGTGGAGAGAGCAATAGGAAAAGTACTTTACACTAGGGCTAGAGTTCTGTTTGTGATACATATAAGTGTATTTTTTGATACACCAGTGATTATTGCAGACTTATTTTTATCTTCAAATTCACTGAAAACCTTAGAATCTTTCTCAGAGTCATCAACTGCCCTACACAGAGAGAGGCAATATGTAGAAAGCCAAGCACTCCTCCTAGCTGAATCATTGTCTGGTTTCTTCTGATCATTTTCCAAAGCCCATTTTGAAATCTAATCTGTTCCTACGACCATATCTGCAGTCCTATATTCTTTCTTCATCTGTGCATTAGTGAATATATTAAGCAAAACCAGATACCTGGATAAATCTTGGCAGATTTATGCAAAACAACTTTTCATTTTGATAGTGAAACACAAACAATAGGACTTTGTCTAATTTTCTAGCAATTTCTGTATTCTACCTATAGTATATATTGATGTATGCACAGACTGGGGAATGGGATGCTGGAGAGCAGTGATGAGTAAAGGAACCTGGGGGTCCTGATCAATGGCAAGCTAAACAAGAGTCATTGTGCCCGGGCAGCCAGGAGGGCCAGCCCTGTCCTGGGGTGCATCAGACACAGCATGGCCAGCCGGGCAAGGGAGGGGATTGTCCTGCCCTGCTCTGAGCTGGGGCTGCCTCACCTCCAGTGCTGGGGGCAGTGTCAGGTAACACAACATAAAAAAGATCTAAATCTGTAAGTGAGGATCCAAAAGGAGGATGTTTAAGGGCCTTCAGCAGCTGTATGAGGAGCAGCTGAAGTCACTTGGTCTGTTCAGCCTGGAGAAGACTGAGAGGAGACCTTACTGCAGTGACAACTTCCTCATGAGGGGAAGAGGAGGGGAGGCATTGATCTCTTTTCTCTGGTGATCAGTGACAGGACCTGTGGGAATGGCCTGAAGTGTGTCAGGGGAGGTTTAGGCTAGATATTGGGCAAGGGTTCTTCACCCAGAGAGTGGCTGGGCACTGGAACAGGCTCCCCAGGGAAGTGGTCACAGCACCAGCCTGACAGAGTTCAAGAAGCGTTTGGACAATGTTCTCAGGCACAGGGTAATTCTTGGGGTGTCCTGTGCAGGCCAGGAAATGGATTTCGATGATCCTGATGGGCCGTTCCAACTCAGGATATTCCATGATACTATATTCATCATGAACATGTTCCACAAATCCATTTACCTGAATATTAAATTAAACAAGACCAAAATTTCCACAAAATACATCTTGACAGTTATTTCTTTCTTTCAGCTTGATAATTTATTGACTCAAATTTAAACTCAAACACTGTAACTAAACAAGAGCTTTCACTCACCCTTGCACCACTATTTGCTGGCAAATAAGAAAGCAACAGATTTCTTCCAATTTACATATTAAAAAAAAAATATGGTCTTAGGACTGATTCAAAAATAAAGACCAAATTTTCCTGAATTGACTTGCAGATAGAACTATTTCACCTGGAAACATGTTTAAAAGATTCAAATTTCAGAGAAGATCTCTATGCATTCAAAAACTGGAGACAGTTAGCAAGTAGAATATGTTTTTTCCTGAGTTTTTAATAATTCAAATCATCCACCCCATAAACTCACTAGGTGGCACTGCATACACATCAAGCTGCAACAACTTCTGCATGACCAGAAATTCAAGAATGGCTTAATAAAATACACCCCGAAGCAGAGAGTATATGCACATATTTGTGGCCTCACATAATTATTTCTTACAATAAAGCTATTGGAAACTTCTGTCTGAAGCGAGGATAATCTGTTTGTCAACACAATTTGCAGTTTCAGGAACTAAGTAACACAAGACCAAGTAAAAGCTGCTTTAAGTGTATGCCTGTTAAATTCAGTCATACATCTTTACGTAGGAATCACGGTGTAATCATGAGGCAAATTACTCATACAACTAAGAACTATAAACAAGAACTATCTGAAGAATTGATTAATGTAGTAATATATTAGGAACTCTGTAACTATGATAAGTGTTTTAGAAATTTTGCCTTGTAAAGATGTTAGCTTATGGGCTTAAATCCATGCCCAGCTAGCATGATACTTAGGCAATGGATTTATACACACCAATACAAGGATTTCAGTAAATCCTTAAAGTCATGTTTGAAGATGACACTTAATTAAGGTCATAATAGGAGAAATATGAACTGTATATTCATTCCCATAAGAAACAGAGAATTGAAATAAAGTCAAGTCCTTTGCTTGAGAGTTGTGAAACATTCCTGTTTGCTTTGGAAGTGTTTTTGCTCTCCCGTATATAGTATTTGTAAAATGGCTGCGATGTACCTTAAGAAAAAATAATTTTATTTGCATAACTATGCTGACCCACGGACAAAGATAACTCCTTAGAGTCAAAAAACCAGAGGCAGTATGGGCACAGGTCTGTTCAGATCATGACTCTGATGAGGAAGCTCTACCATTTTTAGCACAAGTACTTTGCAATTCATTCCACCATATACATAGCATAAGCAGAACCAGATTCTGATACACTTGGGCAACTTCATGAGGAAAGAAGGAGCTGGGCATGCAAGGTGTGTTTACCTGCTAGAGGGCAATCATTTGAAAAACAGAATCACCATCAGAACACTCTCAGTAAGGACGGCACTGAGTGGTAGTGCTTCCAAGCAATTTGAACACCCAGAAGGATGCTAAAATAACAGAATTGTCCACACTGGCACCAATTCTGAGTAATACTTGCATAAAGAAATGCACTGGAATCTATTGCAAGCAAGTTCACTCAAGTAAATACCCTCAAGGCATTCAACCTGAACTGTCAGCCAGAAGTTACTTAGTGCTTATGCTGTTTTCCAACTTTAATGTAGTATGTAAACTTCAATAGAGAGAAAGAAAATGGGGCCGTAAAGAAACTTTATATATGGACAGACATTTTTACAAACTTAATTTTGTGCTGTTAAACTCCAAAGGAATTTTTCCTAAAGTACTGTCCTCCTTTGAAGGCCAGTGTATCAACTATGTTTTACAAAAAGAAAGGGACTGGCTAATCTAGAGCTTTACCTCAAACCAGATTACTTTTCTTTCAGTTCTAATACAATTTTCATGTAAAGAAAATTATGCCTATATTGAATATGGCATCAAAGAATGATTTACTATGCACTCTTAGTAATCCATGAAAAAAGCAGTTTGAAATGATATGGCAATTTTCTCAATATTAAGAAATAATAGCACAAAGTATGTAGTAATCATTTACTGGTTTTCATTTAGCCAAAATTAAGCATTTTTGTTAAAGGAAATTATCTTATATCCTAATTAGAAACTCAGTATTTAATCCAGGCTAAAGGTAGGTAACGATATCTCATATTGAAAAAAATGTTCCTTTGATGAGACTAACAAAAGTCAAAATTCTCAAATCTGGATAATTTAAACAAGCTAGAGTATACCTACACACATTTAAAGCAGGAACTGAAATGAAGCAGAGTTAGTGCTTGTGCTTCAGGTTTGGTCACAAGTTCCCTTACAGAACATAGTCAGAACATAGATCACTAAGTATCAGAAAATCATTTGAAAGTAGTTATCTACTTGTTAATATGATTCCTCCATTCTTACACACTCGCCTCCCAAAACCTAATTCTCAAAAAGGTGTACACACACACACACACTCCTAGCTGGATAAAGAGCAGATATTTTCCAAGCTCATGAAGAAAAAGCCCAATTCTAAATGTGGGGGGGCGGGGAGGGGAAGGATTTTGCCAGATTTGCAAAATTCAAATCCCAAATCTAGCACCAAAATATTAAGCCACCAAAAGCAAATACTATTCTTCAACACATGGCCACAGATATTCAGCAAATACTTTGTCCAAGCTAATCAAAGGGGTTTAATTTTTATTTTTTTAATTTCAGCTTAAAGAATTAGCTCATTCCTGCTTTTGCTATGCAGAATCATTTTGTTCCCATTTTAAAAAGACATTTAATAAAAATAAATAAAGCCACATTGCCAGTGCTTGCTGGGCAAATGGCTAATCTCACTTTGATACATCCTTTAAATTAAATATTCAAGAGACAAGAGCTATCCAAATTAATTTCTAATGACAATTTCTTATAAGAAGTAGGCTAATGCATTACCATTTAGTTACAAGACTACAAACATGAGTTTGGCCCAAAGCCCACTAAAGTGAATGGAAAATCTCACACTAACTTCAAAGGATTTGGGATCAGTCCCTACAATAACTACATGAAGAACATTCCATTTTGGGTGATGCAGCTACGTAGCAGTGGTTAATAAAGTCAGTGTGTTTTTTTAGTGTTTGGAGTTTTTTTCAGGAAAGAGTTGTAATGGAATACTGAGAAGTAAATAGATTCATCTGCCTAATATGTTATTTAAAAAACCCAACAACAACAACAAAAAGAAAAAGCAGAAGGTCATGTAGTACCCAGGCCCTCAGGGTATCTGAAGGCTGTGAGTAATCCCATATTATGCCACACTAATCTAATAGGAAAAAATCTCACCATAGTAAGAATTCTTTGTCTCAAGCCATAAAGTTAATTTTACTGTAATCTTTTACAAAGCATTTGGAGATGAGCATGCTCAGCTGGCAGGCAGTCACTGCCACCAGAGCACGGTGCATTTGGGATGGAGGCTGAACTTCCTGGGGGTTCCTGCCTCTGGCAGCAGGAGGAAGCTTTTCAGTCACTGTTTGTATCACTCCCTACCCATCACAATGAATGCTGTCACCTACTAATGAGAACCAAAGACTGCATTCATAAAGAACAAACAACGCGTTTCTTAAATTATACCTCTTGGTGAAAGAGTTATTTAAAAATATATGCTATTTATTCACTTAACACAAGTCACTGAGAGAAAACAGAATTTTTGGATCATAAAGTGGGTTATCTTTATTATATGAAATAGTCGTATCATAAAAAAATCTAAAACCTCATTTCCATTTCTTACAGGAAATTTCTGCATAGGCCTTCTTCCACACCAAGTTACTTGAAGACTTGTGCATCTTCAATACTGTTTCCACTACTTCAAAAATGGAATTTTTACCATTTTTTTTCTGAATTCAAATATTGCACAAAGAGCAAAGAAAATTGGCTGATGGACTACACAAGAATAAACTATTAAAACTGGCTGTGTAAAGTAAGGAAAAAAACAATCAGAAAAAATATTTTCCTCTCTAGTCACTGCTTGTTTCTTGAACCAATGAATGACAAAAAAATTCCGACAAGTTGTGATTTTTAATTTGAAGGAACTGACTGAAGTATTAAACTGCATTTCCTTCTTGATAGCCATTCAAAATAACTACAAAGTCTTGTATCATGCTAACTGTACAAATTAAACTGGATAGAAAAAGATGTAAGGTATCCTAACATCCTAAGAGAACAAATATTGAACTCAGTGTTACTTGAATTATTACATGAGAAACTAATTGAAAGAATAAATATTAAATGTATCGTTTATTTTATGCCAACCAGAATCTACATCTGAAATTTACATTACTTCACTATCAAGTTGCAGCTGACAATTAACATTTAAAAAAAAATCATGGATATAAGTAGATGCAAAGAAAAGACTATGCAGACAGTAAATCCAAGTTCAGTTTTCTGTTTCTTAAAGACAATTAATAATAGAGCTAAATCACAAGTTAAGCTTCCAGTGTCAGAGAAAAAATAGCATAACTGCCGAATCTTAAAAAAAAAAAAAAAAGACCAAGGATCTAAATGCAGAGAATATATTTTTTTCATTACCATTATTATATTTTAAAAAAATGAATGTACAGAAAAGCAGCATTTTCATCCAGTATACTTACATTATTACATTCTCCCAGGAAATACAGTGCAAATCCATCAGCTTTTGTAGCTGCCAAAGCAATAACAAAAGAAATAATTGTACTCTCAGGGATAAATTGAACTTTTACAACATCTTTGAGGTGAAACCACAGATTCAATTCCACTTTGGACAAACATCTACCATTCTAAACGTTAAGGCCTTTTGCTCTGCCTCCTAAAACTTCCAAGAGCCTATAAAGTTAGAGGTACCACAGAGTTCTTGTTTTCTTCATTGGCATTTACTGCATTCTAAAAGATAATTAGAAACAACTTCTTTATACATCTATACTCCAAGGCCTAGTGTCTGTAAATGCAAATTAATTAATACAATTGAAGTAATATAAAGTGTATTTACAATACAATCTGTCGGATGCCATTACAATTTCTATGAGTAAAATAACTGCCAATTGTAAATGTTAAGCTATATTTGTCCTTGCCTTAAGAGAGAAAATCATGAGAAAATGAGGAGCTACAACTACTGCCATAAAAATGTGTTTCCAAACAAACTGTTTCTATTTTCTGTACCTAGCCCATTTAAAAATACCGACACTCACCAGAAAGTTTATACATTTTAGATTTCTGCCAGATTCAGACTGTGGTATGAAACAGGGTAAAGTCAAGTTACTTCAGCTCTCAAAAGTTTAGAGCCAACCAACCATCATAACTTACCCTCAAAATCAGAACAGTATATAGCAGAAAATGTTTTTCACCCTGCTTTACACAACAGGCTTGGATCATGTGTCTGTCCAAAGGCTAATAAACACACTAGCCAGTAAAAAGGCATATCTGGTACCTATAGTTTTATGCATGAACTCAAGAATCCTTTTAGTACATTTCAGGGGAAAAATTTCACTTGTGTGCAATCAAATCAAATGGCTTTCCTAATTTCTTTGACAAAAGAAAAAAGTTCCCACTGTGTAGTTACTTCCTCGTTGTCAACTGCGCTGCACTGGTAAGAGTTGAGGGCACAGTAATTTGCATTCAGATTTTAAACCCTTCAGCTGTAGTACCTAAGTATGCTGATCTACAAGGCAAATGAGTACTGTAAAGGAAATAATATACAAAAAACCCTCCTGTCTGCTTTAAAAAAGAAACGTAAAATAAAATAAAATAAAGGTAAAACATAAGCACTCTTTATTGTCAAATCTCACCTGCTGTGTATTAAGAAATTTGATTTGCTGTGAGTTGGACATCAATATCCAAATAACAGCCTAAGCAAAATCAGCAGAAAAAATATTCTTTTAAAACATCATATATATAAACCAGAACCACTACTCATCTTTACAAACAGATGAAGTAGCTGGGACAGTAAAACTTTTATAAAGAGCTCACTGAAATCTACTGTGACACTTCCTACTGAAGTCTGATACATCCACTCTGGCGAAAAAGAAGCCAAATTACACTTGTATTGTTATTGAGAGTGGTTTGTTTTCAATTTTTAACTTTTGATCATACATAGTATTTTCTTACCACAAAAGGTACTTACATCCAATAGAAAAAAATAAACAACTGAGTTTGAGATCACACAAAAGATATGCCTTCTTCCAGTGACATTTCAATTGATTCGAAAGGAGTTTAAATATACACTGATATTACTGATAGAATCTATTTTTTTTTTTACTTTCACTATTGAAATTGCAACACCATCATAACCACAATAGTCGATTCTTTGGTTCATTTAACATGAGACTCTAATATCTCAATTGGATATGCAAGTCTCTCCAAAGATGAAATTCACTTAAGTGCAGCCAGGGATTCACTGAGGGACAGAAGGTGAACTAAGTTCACTGAGAGAACATCCAATGGGAACACTGTTATCTCTCAATACCTGTCTTTATTAATTAAACAACGTAAGAAATGTGCTGTGCACTGATGCTGAGCTCAGAGACATCAGATTCTCCTTCTTACCTATTTTAATGATGCTGCTGAGTTCATACAGAAGCAGTTGGTTATCTCCTCCTGTATCCAGGCGCTGCTCTATGTAGCTGTTTAATTCGTACACCACGCCTTGCATATTCGTGTCCTGATACTAGGGAAGCAAAGATGAAAAGAACATTTTAGAATAACTGAGATGCATTTTGCAGGTTTTAAAAGTACAAAATCTTTAAAAATAATATGTCAAGATTACAATACTGAGCCAACCAGAACTGTCCAATCCAGCTGCCTGAGGAACAAGGTCACTGCTAAACAAGAGGCACAGCACTCCAATCTCTGTTCATTAGACATTTGTTCAAAGCACATTGAGAACATCACTGGACAATTATTAATCGCCTAAACTGAGCCAGGGTCATGGACAATGGGCTGAAGAAAATGAGAGCGATGACAACTATCAAGTAAGTAGACTTCAATTCCTTCCTTTCAAGCTCCTAGTCCACCAGGAAGGGAAGCAAGCAACTGCCTTAGCTAGCAACTTCCACCTCAGATTAATGTGCCAAATGACAGAACTGTGCCAAGCACCAGAGCTTTCAGGTGGTGGTAGCTGAGGAAGCTCAGCCTTTCAAATACAAAAGCAATTAACACCAATCAAGTGAAGGACAAAAATTACGAGTCAAAATCATTCCAGCCACTGTGGCTTCACAGGCATTTGTTTCAACTGATGATGGCAGACACAAATCAAATCTGTTGGCAGATTACAAATCAGTTAGGATATTTAGATGGGAGTCATGGGGCGCTGATTGCTGGTATGATGGAACAGCATGACATGGTTAAAATCTCACAGGAAAGGAGATGCAGCCTCCCTTCAGGGGCCCAGCTGCATTTGTTTATCCATTTCCCAAGTTCTGAAGGGCTGATAAAAACAGCACTAAATGTGTATGTGTAGCATAACAGCATCACAAACAATAATTCCACAGAAAGCAATACTTGGCACTAAGTAAAGGTTCATTACCCTGCCCAAAACTGGTAATGTGGTAACTGAAGAAAGTAATACAGTCAATTACTTACTGAACTCCATGATGCAGTAAATTACATTGCTTAAACTAAAAATTAAGCTAGTGATATTTAGACAAATTAATGTTGCTTGAAAGACTAAGGCTTACTCTTCTGCTCATTCAAACTTCAGAGCCAAGTTTAATATAGATCAGACTAATATAAACTACTATGGAAAATACTATAAATGTTCAGAGTATCACAGTCTAGCCCACTACCACTCTAATGTTTATGTGCATGTAGGTAACTGCTCGATATCTTTCTAAATCTTCTCTGTCTGTAAATGTGGGTAAACCTCTACATGTGACACTTACTGATGGATTAAGCACATAACTTACACAATATATTTTATTATATGACTTTTATTCCCCCTCTTATTTTCATGCATACAACACACTAAGTCATGAATAGAGAGCATGTAAAGATATGTATTTAGGATACATTTTGATGCTTCATCTCAAAAAAACCCAAAAAGCTCCACAAACAAAATAATCCAAAGTGCTTCCTGGATAATATCAATTCCCAGTTTCTTTAAATTCAGCAGATCTTAATCTTGACTTTAAAATGGCTCCTGAGAATATACAATCTTTGCCACGACCTCTTCTTAATCTATTAATCTGTTGTTCCACATGGACATATGAGAACATTTGAGTCCTAGGCTGTCCAAATATTCTCAATGTATAACAAACCTGACACTTCATAATTCTTTCTGTAAAATGATGTGATGGTTATTCATTTTGACAGCGATGTAAGGTCACACTGCATAAATGCATAAACTGCTGCAAGTCTTGAGTTTACAATACAGCATGCCACCACCAATATTAGCACCATATGGCAGCTGGCAAGCTTCCACTGCCTGCCCTCTGTTGTGTCCCACATTTACTCCTGTATGGTTATTATTCAAAGGGAGAAAACAATAGCATAGTTTCATGCAAGTGGAGCTTTTATACTTACAATCTGTAGCCATAAAGCAGGGAAATGGTGAACAAGAGTCTACACTATTCAGACGTGCTAACCCCAGTATGCAAAAGTGTGTGTAGCCACATATCCTAAAGCAACAACAGCTAATCAAGTACACATGCACAAAGCCTTTACCATGTGGAAAAATGCCTTCTCAGAACTTGGAAATGGATACACATCTTTTCGCCTGTGACGCACAGTCAGGATTTAAACCAAACCTTCAAAGGTTAAAGCTAATACGTTAAGAGAACGCATCAGCAAAATGAGCCCATTGGCATAACAGCCATGGCAGAATAACTGCTTTCCCTCTCATCAAGCAGCAGTTCAACAAGCATAGTAATTATATCATAGCTGTGTGCCCTTTATCCTCACCTCTGCCACATATGCTTGCAGATGTTTGGTAAGCAGGGCCAACCATTGCCCGCACCCATGTCACTGGGAAGACGGCGGCTGCGTAATGCCGGCCACTGCTACGTGGTCTGGCACTGACCATCCGCCCACCCACAACTGGCCAGGGGAACACTGCTTGTCCAGATTCACAATTAAGTAATTCTAAGGTCAATCATCAACAAAGATTTACTCTGTCATGCTGTGAAATGGTTTTCCTTTTATTACGGTAGAGCAAAAATTTTTTTATTAGGTTCTAGGCATTTTAGATAGGATAACCACAATTATGTTTGGTTGAAAAGCCACAATAGCCTTTACGAAACCATGTATTTAAACACTGAGTAAGTAATTAGGAAACTCCGGTATAAGCACTACCCAATGTGCTTGCTAACGTAGACTTGTGCATATTTGGTGTAAAACTTACTTTGAGAAAGCAATTTCTCAAAAAAATTAAACACAGTTGGTGGAAAAGGAGTATTTATTATATATATACACTATTATATGGAGTAAGTAGAGTTTCTGAATCTGCAATTTAAACATCATTAATACTCATTGACTTTTTCCTGAATTCATTCTTCCCATTGCTGATTTTCTTGTATTTAAGATTCAGTGTCTACAAGTACTTCGGTATACTTACTGTAAAATTCTGAATTTCAATAACATTACATAAAATAATTCAACTAGACTAAAAACTACTTTAGCACTATTATACCAGCATCATATTTCTAGTAGCTGTGTATATTTTAAAGCTATGAAAATGGACGAACAATTAAGAAGGGAAATTGTGTCAAATATTCATAATAAAATTTATAAATATAAAGTAAGGTTGTTTCTACAGGATTTATGTAAAAATATTTATATGGTTCTTAGTCTTATAGAATATTGCAGTGCAATAGAAGACACCACCCATGATAGGTTAAGAACAGTTTTGTGACTTAGAACTAAACAAGGAGGCTAGGAACATAAATATGAAAGGAGATACTGAAATACTGTAGAATGAGATGAATTTTAAATATTCATTCTAAACAATTAAGACACATGGAAAAACTAATACTCAAGTACACAATTTAATATCTAAAATTAAAAAATCCAAAACCCAAAAAGACCTGAAATGAAGATTATTTCCATGCAAGAAAGAAAAAGCCCCTTTGCTGCAACAAAAAGCCTTCATTATTAATACAGCAGAGGGTCAAAAAGTGCTGACATAATCCAGAAGCTGATCTATTTGCTCTGTAGCTTCTTAAAATGTCTTATGAATGGCCATGAGTAAGTTTCTATGTAAAACTTACTCCCTACTACAGAGCTCTTTCTCCAGGGCAACAAATGTCTGGTTCTGCAACAGAACTTGTCCCTTTTGCAGGCCTTAAAGTGCATGACCCTATCACAGACTGAAGTTAGAATAAACAAGCACGTAAATTCCATTTAATGAGGAGAGGGATAGCCAAATGTTCTTTGGGGATGCAGAAATTCAATCAATGAGAAGGAAAATAAACAAAAACAAATAACCAAACTCGAATGTTCTGGGAAAACTGTGCTATCCCAGGTTTCCCTTATTTCATTTGCTATGCCAGAGGAGCCAATACCAGAAGGAGAGGGCCAATACCTACCATGGCTGTGCAGTCTGCCTGTATGGAGTGTACAATAAGAGCCTCAGCAGTGCTGAGTGACCCGATGACATTGTATCCAGTGCCACCAACTTTATCCAACTGCAAGGCACTCCAGAGGTATCAGAGGAGGCCACACCATGGACAGATGGAGAGGCACATGAAACTGACAACATATTTTTGATCTAAGACATGTAAGCGAGCCAAAAAAGGTGAAAAAGCCAAAACCAACCAAACAAAAACCAACAAACACAAAACCAAAGAGAAACATCTCAAGCAAACAAAAAAACCCCACCACAACCACAAAAAAATCTACCAACCACAAAACAACAACAAAAACAAACAACAAAAAAACAAACAACAAAAACACTTTGTGAAACCAAAATGGCATTCTTTGAGAAGAAAAACTGAACTCAGCTGTCCCGGTAAGAAGGAATTCCTGAACCAGGATTAGATTCTACTGGGGCAAATAAGAGGTCTGTGTAAGGAACCTCAGCTCTTGAATGGTGTGAAATCACTGAGAATAAAGGACATACATAGGCCAAGGACATTGTACACAGACAGGAGATTAAAACACCCATTCTGGATCTGGTTACATCAGTCACTGTTTTAGATAACCAGCTTCTTCAAACCGCCTAAATGAAACTGTCAATGGCAGCATCACAACTTGCAGAAAATGAATTCAAGTAATTCTGTGCAACGTTTTACACAAAAGAATGTCCTTAGGCAGGGACTGGATTGCACCCAAGGTTCTTCAGTCATGTTTAAAACTGACAACTCCTCTCTTCTCTATTAGTACAATACAGAACACAGGCAGCTGCTGAACCGAAAACAGCCAAAGTCTCCTCATAAACTTCCAGCCAACACAAGTTTTCTTCTCTATAAAACTATTGTCTCGGCAACAGGAGTCATCAGGGAAAGAATTTAAAGTCTAACTAAAAACACCCTCCAGATAAAAAAAATGAACACTTGTTTGAAGTCTTAATGGTCTGAATTAACATATGATTGAGATGTCAGTTCAAAACATCTCACACTAGGTATTTTCATACCTTACCAGAAGTATAAAAAGACAGGTCTTACATACCTAAATTCTCAATGCCATTGATACAAGCATTATAAAAACTATTTCCCAACAGCAACAGTTTTGTACTTATCAAAAAAATATTGGTGCCACAAAAATAAGTAAATATACTAAAATATTTGATGCCTTTTTCTGAAATAGATCAGCTTTCCCTTCTCTCAGGTAGCATTATGAAAAACGCCATATGCACAGTTACCAACCTCATTTAAGAGACTTGCTCTATATAATTTTCCAGTTGCATCCATAACTTATCTTCTGGAAAGATAATCAAGACTCAATTACTTTTATTTTTTCTAAAGAAATACTACACGTCCTTTAAGAATTTTGGCACTATTTCTTTATTTACCCACATACTAAGTAGTTTTTTAAACTGAAGAATATTCTCCTTTGTTTCTTTCCTTTATTCTTCCTCACAAAGGAATGCATAACTAGAAAGGAACATATTGGTGACTAAATCCAGTCCCTTGAAGGCAAAGGCAGCCTCATAATAGACATTTGCTTTAAAAGTACCTAAAATATTCATTCCATGTGTCACTACACTTTATCACAACGAGTATTCAGACATCTAATGTAGAAACAAAGAAGGCCAGACCTGTAAGTATCACAATAAATCACCTACTTCTTGAAATGCAAGAAATAATTTTATTTTAGTGATAGTAATGTTATTGCACTTCTGATGACCAGTGGGTATAAAGAAAGAAATGGCTGCTGCAGAAAAATTAAAAGAGAAAAGTCAACCTATTTAATTACATCAGTACTAAAATTCTTCAGTAGTCATTTTTATGTATAGTGAGATAGGCTGTGTGTATGTTTGCTGTTTATGTGTACTGCTATCTTTTCTGGGCCTGGTACTTTCACTGGCTGCAATATCTGCACTGATGGCTAGTTCCCATCTTGCATGGAAACTGGCATTTGTTATTTTGGGGCATAGATAACCACGAGATGACCACATTCTAACAACACTGAAAACGTATAAACTCCACATGTGAAGAAACAAAAACATGGATTTCAACTTCATTTAAAAAAATAATTAAATAACACAAACCTCCCAACCTTACAAAAGGCTAATCAAACTGCTTGTTTCCAAGTGGAAACGCTGAGCCAAAGGATGTGAAATCCTTGGACTGAAGAAAGTGGTAAGCAACTTACAGTGCAGAGATGGCTTTCAGAGGAGCAATGAGCTTGGAGTGGAAACTCAAAAAAAATCAGAAGAGATAACTGGGCTTGGCTGGAGTAACCAGTTTCTTTAAACTTGGACACTGGAAAGCAAGCAACTATAAAGAGCAGTCTTAGCTGAGGTGATTAATTTTAATGCTTGTACATAGCCTCAGAGAAAACTACTCCTACACGCATTTGTCTGACGTCTATTCTTCTTGTTTTGACTGGAGAGGACACGGGTTAGAACTTGCATGGTAAATAAAGTTTAGCATTGCAGCACCATAGGCAGGTATTTATGAATTTTTTCTTCATTCATCAAAGACCTTCATGACAAAAGCAAAGAAGGGAAAATACCAGATGATGTTTGGCAGCACATGCTCTGTTATGATGCAAACCAGCTCTCTTACTCTGCACAGAAAGGACTCACTAGTTTTCAAGGCACACATTTCCTGGCCTTTTTATGTAGCTGATTTCCAAGCCTCAGAGAGATAGTGAACACTTTTCCTAGAAGAAACTTTTTGCCCCATAGCCCCCCACTCACTGACCTCCATTCTAACCTTCCCACCAGCTCCTTCCCTGTTACCAAATGGTAACACTGAAATAAATAGGAAAAATACATCATAAAAAGCAAAGGCTTCACCTACGAGAAAAGAACATTATGATTACATAGAAGTAACCATATAATCTTTTATTAGCTGTAAGGCTCATAAAACTTCATGAATATCTCAATTATATCACCTCTCCAGATTATATAATAAAACAGCATAATGAGCTTCAGTTTAACTTGACAAGGCTGAATACTGCTCCCATTTTTAAAAAGCTTTTTATAAAATGACATTCCCTCCTAATACTTGACTTGCAAGCACTCTAAAGACACCATGTACAAAATTAAAAATAAACTCGTTCATTTTCCTACCACAGTTGCTTATCACTACCACAGTATTCACAAGGTTTTCTTTTTAAAGAAATCAGCTTATACAAGCATCTTCTCGTGACAATAGGTGCAATGCCATTTGCAACACTTCTAAAGGCTAAATATATATTTATATGTATTTTTATATTTGTTGTAGTTCCCCTAACTTTTTGATTAATTTGTTCTCAGTTCTGGGACAGCATAAAAACATTTAAATCCCATCTTTATTAAGAAGATACTACTAGAAATGAGCTTACTTTGCCAATGTGTCATAAAGAGACCAAACCTTTATTATTGGTCACACAGTGAAGATACATGCAATTACTGCAACTATTTACTGAAAACACACTTGCTAATTCTCTGACTGGCAGTGACACACTGTGCTGGGTGCTGGCTAGTGCCCAGGCAGCAGCCAAAAAGCTGCAAGTCCAAAAAGGGGAAAGGAGAGGATTAAAGTATCATTCCTGTTTCCAAGAATAAAGTACTCTAAATGAGCGAGTCACTTGCTAGGTAATAATTTTCTGGTGTTTATATGGTAAACTTCAGCAAAGTGAATTGCTGTTGGCATTGCCAGAGTTTACAAAGCAAAGGTACTTGCCAAAAGGCAGCTTCACTGGAAGTATCGTTCAAGTAAACATGGAATGGAAAGTTATTAAGCAAAATGAACAGCTAATTTTGCCATGATCGTATCAGGAACATTGAGTATTTTCATTTAAACTTCAGAATCTGAGGTACAAAAGAGCACACAGTGATCACGGGAAACTTAGCAGCACGTAGAACAGAATCCTGGCTATAGTTCATGAAGGAAAGGGGTTATTTTTGCCAACTGAAAAGAATAACATGTCTCCAAAGCACACTGTTTTCACTAATGTTGTCAGAGAACTACATCTTTAGTCTAGATGTGCATGAATGCACGTGCACGTAGTGCTCAAAATCACACTCCTCGATTTTCGTTTCTTTTGCAGATGAAACAGCAAAATAACAAAGTATTCAGCTTAAGTTTTCGTCATCCAAGTAGTTCAATAGTTGGTTTTCTTTCTGAAATCCCTCTGCCCAGAAAACCACTTATGTTGCTAGGATGGATGGGATCAGCCAACACACATCTGCACAATAAGTAAGCAGAAGAAACTCAGCATTTCCAAGGATGTTCCCAATACTACATCATGCAAAAAGGAGGTTCTGTCCCCAGTTACATATATTTCATAAACATTGGAAACTAGTATTCAGAAAAAAAGTTCACAGGTTCACTGGTCACAGATGCTCATGGGGTATTTTGTAACCAGAGCTGTACTTATGCCAAAACCAGTCTACAGGAATCAGGAAATCTTTCCCCTCCACCACCCATCAGATGCTATGTCAGGCCAAACAAGGAAACCTTTCCATATAATTTCTGAACACCAAAGTATTGACAAAATTGCCATTAGTAGACCAGAATTAAAGATAATAAATTTTGAAGAGCTTCTTTTCTATTCTAAAATTCTCAAAATTTAAGTTATGTGGAAGTTTGCTCCTGTTTTCTCTTACTTTCTCCTCTCTCCTTTCAAAAACTTGAAATGAAGTGCCAACAGCCAAGTGTGCTGCTTTGTTTTAAGTTTCTACTAAGAAGCTAAAAATGATAACATATTCAAAAAGCAGTTCCTATACAACAGGATTTCAAAACTTGCATTTCAAAATCTTACAATTTCAAAGTGTGAAACTGCAACATAAAACCTTAGAAAATACTGAAATTTCCTTCCAACAATTACAGATTTTTTTCAATGTATTCCTAGCTCATTTTCTAGCTAACAGGGTATTGTTAAGCAATCTATGATTTAATTCTGCAGTAAATCTCCTTTCGCTAACCTTAATTTTTCCTTCCCTATAATACAAGCTGCCTCTGGCAGATGTTTTCAGGAATTAAAAATGTAACACTTAATGACTTCAAAACTCGTAATTCTTCAGTCACCATGAACACGTCTTTTTGTCTGAAAAACATTACTCACATACAGAACTTTCCTAATTTAAATTCTAATTTATGTTCATATTTTAATTAAACTGGTATCTGTGAGCTGCTGCTGAAGAAAGAGGATGTATTACAATGGTCTACATTATTACAAATGGCATTATTCAAAAATACAGCAAACAAACAAATGTGAATTTGTAGTATGGTGTATAACTGAGTACCTTCAAGTACTTTACTTTAAAAAAAGCCAAACCGAATAGTAGTGCAGCATGGTATACATACCAAATTCACAGTGATTACTGGCTAAAAAAACAAGGGAGAAAATGTTTATTTAAGAACATCTGAAGTATCATCTGCACCCTACTGATTCCAGGGCTTCAAGTGACAGCCCATCTATCTTTAGGAAATCCTAAGTCACTAGACATGACTTTGAGGGGCTGAGATGGCTGCAACCAGTCTGAGAGACACAGGGAGTGACTGCAAGGCAGACTTGGGAGTTCAGAACTTGTTTGCTTTGCCTTAAACAGCTCAGATGTGGTAATCAAGATATATTCTGTAATTCTGTTTTACAGAGGTTTTAGTAAATGTTAATCTACTAAATTAATGACAATTAAAAGGCACTTTCCCACATACATAATTAGAGCTTCTGAGATTTTTAGGCAGATCTTTAATTATTTTGAAAACAAAACCATACATACAGATATACTAATAGCAATAATTTCAGGTTACACCAAAAGGTATTCACTGTCGTAATAATAGCATACTAAGGGATAAACAAAAACCATGTTAAAAAGTAATGAATTACTAAAACATACTAATTTTCACCAAAATTCTCAACACCCTTGTAAGTCCATGGGGTATCATGTATATGGAAAACGTCTGCTTGAATGAACACACTTTAGACAACATTTAAGCTCCTTTTTGTAGACAAACATAAAGTGAACTTCTGTTCCTCCTCATCCCAGCCCTCTGTTCACAGGGTTACGAAACTGAGATTTCCACTACCAGCCTTAGTTCTCTTTTACTTCTACTGACTGCAAGAGCATCCAGCCAGTTTTTGCACCGTATTTATGATGTATGTCTGACACTACTGTGCTTCTCCTGGGAACATGAAATAGTTTATGCAAGACATTCAAGAAGGAGAGCAAGATAGGACTATGATTCCACTTTGGAAAACTGTACGGGCTCCCCCATCTTATGGGGTCCCTCAGGATGGCCGGACCCATCTGGGGGCAACAGATTGTCCTGTACTGATCTTTTCTCACACACAGCAAAGGCACTCATTTCTAACAGAACCCTGTAATTAGTCCTCAGTCATGGACAGTCATGGATATCCTGCAGGACACAGTGTCAATCAGATGTAAGGCTAGGGTTGGGAATCTATTACTGAATATGTTTTTTTTAGGATTTTACATTACATTTCATGCAGACCACTGCAAAATATTTTAAATTAGAAAATTTAACTCATTGTACCATACTACTCTCAAAAGGGATTTATTAAATAGGGCATTTTTCTTCCCTTCTTATGCTTGTCATCTATTGAGGCAGTTACACTGATTAAATAGTCTGATGTTATACTCAAAGTCCTATAAATTTCCTGGTTTCCATGAAGTACCTTTTTAAAACTGGATCACGAAAATAGCACTGGGAGAACTCTAAATGCAAAATACCCTTCAATTTATTTACAGCCAATCAAGTGTTCTTAATATTTATTTTCCTTATTAACTGTTCTCTAGACTGTCTGTACAGCATTTTTTTCCTCTGGAGATCCACTATAACCAGGGAATAGAGATAAATCTTGATCAGAGTCTATGGAAAAATCATCTCAAGTGAACAGTGGGCCACTTCTTTTTAGAGGGGATAGAGAGCAGCACTTACCCTGCTGACTTCTTTAGGAGCCGTTTCATCTAAAAGGAAAAAAAACAAACAATTAGGAACTCTGAGAAGTTTCTACACTGAATGAAGAACAAGATAACAATTTCAAACTATTTTTGCACATTTGTACAAAACTTTCCCAATGTATTTTGATCGAGCGATTGAAATACCCTGCGACTGGTTTGCATTTACAATTTTTAAAAACTTCTAAAGCTAAAAATCAATTGAAATTAGGATAAAGTATTTAGGAATTCTATCCTGACTTAATAAGAATATAAAATTTCATACATTTCAGAATTCAGAGGGAAGCTGGCACAGGCTAACTAAACACTACATTTACATTCCAATTCAGAACGGATATTGTTAGCAGTGCACAGTCTGACAATTAAAGGCCTTTGCTACTAAATATATGCCACCAACATCCCACAAGGAAGCCAGTGAGCAGACTTAGACCTTCGGTTTTAATATCAAAGATACTAGTCCTGTTGATGTGAATCATTCTTCTTTGGATGTGGGAAAAAAGTATTGTAGTCAAAAGAAGAATATCACTGATGTGATCTGGCATACATGTTAAAAGAAAATGGATTACAAAAGTTTATGTATGTATATAAATATATGCACACAAACTATAATGTTTTACCCTTTTGCATGCAGACTTTCATGCATTTTTGGTAAGTATAATACATATAAATTAACACAGGTACAATATCAGAGCTAAAACATTGAGTAGTATTTCTGAAAATGCAGGGAAAGCAGCTATATAGCAAGAATACATCTGCCACAGGAGTTTCCAACTTTCAGCTTAAACACACCAAAAGTACCTTAAACACACCTTTACAACCTCCAGTTGGTTAGTTGTTTCTGAAAACATGAAGAGAACTATTTGCAACCTTTTATTTGCTCCTAGGAATCAAATTACTATATTTCGGAAATTAAAATTATGTCATGAAATAGATTTAATCTCACAGAAAATACCACATTTGTATTTGTCAAAGGCTCTTCATATCTTTCCATTTAAGATGAACTTTTAAACAACAAAGGTAGAAAACCTCCAGATTTTCTAGCAAACACATTTAATACACCATTTCGGACAAAAGAATTCTCTATAGTAATACAGATTTCCCCTCAAAATTGAGTGATGCCAAAGAAAAGAATATATTTCACAACCATGAGTGAATATTGGTCTCCTCTTAATGCCAGTCAAATGATATGCCATTAATTTACACATGCAGAACACAGACAAACTTAATTCAGCTATTTAAGGCAGTTCTGTAGCTTGCAGCGCAATGTGTAACACGTGCTCTGCCATATTCAGTGATGTTATCTTCCTGAACCAGACAAATCTACATACCAGTTACAAGAACAGCCAGAGCTACACTCAAAATCCATCTCCCCTCCTACCTGATTTCTGACACTGAGCAACGGGAAACGTGAACAGAAAACAGAGTGATGACATGACTTTCCTTGGAGTGTACTCTCAGCTTTCAGTAACCAATGCATCAAACATTTCTTCAATCAGTGGTGACACTTCTCTGTTTAAAGGATAGGCTTTTATTCCTCACACTTTTGTGGGGTAGGAGGGTGTTAGATTTTGTTTGGCTGGTTATTAAACCTAATTGACCAGTCTCCAGCATTCTCAAAATACTATGAGCTCCATAGTTCAAATACATAATAAGAGAAAAACTATTTTGTTTGCACACTATGTATTTCATCTAATGCCCTCCATTCACCTTATTTATGGAGCCTGTGATTCTACAGATTTCTCAAGCAAGTCCTTCTCAGCTTCACACACCATCTAAACCTTTGCTGGTTTGAGAGGTCTGGTCTGATTTACTGCTGGTAACTCTGATCATTCCTACTTCCTCTGTCCCAGTGCATCTTGCTGGGGTGGGAAGTCCAGAATTACAGGCAACACTGCAACTCAGAAAAAAACAGCTAGGACTTACAGAATGACACAAAGATGATTTAGGGAGTTTCTCTCTATTTGAAAGAAGTAACTCCTAACATTGTACTTGTTTCTTAGTAGTTACTAAACCCTGGGCTAACATTTTCAAACATTTATAACCTGTAATACTGACATCTATCTCAAAATTATAACTAAGACCCTCCCTACTGTATGTATAAAATTACTTGCCCCATGAAAAGTATTCAGCATTTATCAGAATTAACTGACACCTGTTTTAGCTCTCACTCAGTACCTTTAGTACCCTGGATTACTATACCCTAAAAAAAATTTAAAATCTCATCTTCCCAATTAATTTCAACCCTGCATCCTCGTACCCAAGTCATGATGTATATATTGAAAAGCATGGGTAAATCATACTAGTGATCTCCCTCTACTGTAAGAAAATCAATGTATCGTAACATATGGAATATAAATGATTACCCTCACAATTCTATCGCTTTCACACCATTGTAAGACATAACTGCCACTGCAATTTCAGCTTAACTACCTATACAATTCTAATTAAAAACTGCACAGTACACCACAGATAGGCATAATAATCATTATAGTAATTAAAGACAGCATCCATCTGGGAAAGTTTCCATATTAAATCTAGTCATATAAGATAGGAAGAAGCAGAAAAGTAGAAAGGGAACAGACAGAAATAAATCCACAGAAGTTTTTTGTTTGGCACAGTATAAATGAGGATAGGTTTAGTTTGGCTTGGGGTTCCTTTTGTTGGGGTGTGTATGAAAAGGTGTTAAATTGTGTAACTGTTCATTTAATAGGAAAACTCAGATTTCATTTTGCACATTAAAGAAAATTAAATCCATTTCACACTTGGATTTCTATGTAAGCATTTTAAAAAACAAAACAAAGGCCAATAAATTTTCGACAATAGCAAGATGCTAAGCCAGGGCAGTCACAAAGAAAACTTTAATGCAAAGAAAGTTTTTAACATCTCAGACATACGATTTTGAGGCATTTACCATGAAAGCAATGATACTAACAATTGTTGGGAAAACAATATTGACTTTCTCCCTGGTCTTATGCTGTTCTTTTTTCTGTGTAGTTAAATACTGCTGCTGTTGGTATGCTATTGTTGATGTCAGCAAACAAATGCTCAGGATTAATTCTGTTTACAAACCCCCAAATATCTTTACAGTTCCAGTTTCCTAAGGAATGTTTTCCCACAGATCAGGTGTCAGACTGACCTAGTAATTTTTAGGCTTCAGATAATAAGACACAAGTTGTTTGTAATGTAATCAGACCAGCAGAGACATATTTGCTTTTTTTTTTTTTAACTTGAAAAGTATCATACACCTATAGATCAATAGAAATTTCACATCAATTTGTGTAGATTGGTTAAAGACTGATCTCACCACCCTGAAATAAAGTTTACCTCTTTGAATATTTACCTCTGTGGTAGAATGGCATCAGTCAGATGAAAATGGTCAGTCTATTTTAATTGCAATTTGCATCCTTGTTTTAGACATCTTGAATCTGGCAGCTTATGTCTCCACTAAATTTGTAAGATCTTTCAAAGACACCTCAGCTGAGGGTGGGTTTCCTAAAACAGTAACTATCGCATATGCAACAGAAATTTCAAGTCATACTCAAAAACATTCTTGCTTCTTAATGCACTATCTCATTAAGGGCACCTAAACACCTCTCCTGATTTTCAACAGTCTGGATTTACCTCACAATTCAGAAGCACTTGTTGTGTTACTTCACAGAAAATTAACTCATTTTTTTTAAACATAGACTTAGATATTGAAAGGGAACATTCATTAGATTGATCACTGGTGGTAAACTGTGTTTCTTTCCCTGAAGCAGGACAAAACATGAATTCCAGCTATTTCACATGAACAATAAGATCTACATTTTTAAGTTCCTGAAAAAGGATGCTCAGTTCTTCCTCTTCTTAAGTAACATGCATCAGACAATAAATAAGGCCTGAACCAAGTCTTCACTCCAGATGGTAAGCAGAGAAACATATTGTCTGCCAGGTGTCCTAAAATTTTAATTCACTCCTTCGCATATAAGCAAACAGGGCACTACACACAATAGAATTCAGGAGACTGTGCATTTGACTTCATTAGACATACCTAAATCTGGTAAATTTGGAAGCTTATTATTTTCTATGGTCTTAGCCCACACTAAACTGATGAAACAGTTGGAGCAATTTTGGGGGATGGCTTATTCTGGCCAGAAAACTTCCAAAAGGCATCTTCTGAAAGTATCACTAGTCCTTGTGAGAAGAGAAAGGCATGAGGAAGATCCAAGGTTTTCTTCTGTTTCCAAAATTGCTTAGCAGTACAAAACATACCGATGATAGTTCCACACTTATATATCCATGGTCATGAAGTCCTCAGCTGTACAATGTATGTGACAATTTAATCTAAGCAGGGCATTCCCACATCTGCTAAAAGCTCCATAAAATTCTATACAAGTCAGTCAAGTTTAACACACCTCAGCAAAAATCATGTTAGAACCTGGGCTCTGACCATCAGGAAGAAATTTTATAGTTTCCAGCAGTAAATATGCTTTAACAAGAAAGTCTATGATTGTGTTTTATGGTAATTAGCCAATGACTTCATATCCTATTCAACAGGGTTGTTGAATGACACAAGTGCTAAAGCTGGTTAGCTCATCTACCTTATCAGTCAACAAGGTGCAATCACCATGGGTTATTACCAGAATGCAGCCACAAGACAATGGGCTGAAGAGCGTGTAAAACACTTCATCATTATTTCACACTTACCAGTTTACAGCTATACCTTTATGCCCATATTTACTATTTTCTTGTCCAACACACAATTCTGCCTTGCTTTCACTCCACTACCTGCACTGCAGCTTTCTTTAAAACTGATTACATCTCTTGCAAGCATGTTTGGTGAGGGAAGTCTCTCATCCAGTAGTAACACAATTTCAGAATTACTCTTTTTAAATCAAACTTGATTTTCCTTTGTTGTTGCTGTTGTTGTTGTTCCAGAAGCCCAGGTTGCCAAGTATTGAGTATCCTTAGAGTTTACTGCAATCAATGCATCTAAGAAACAGCATTATCATTACTAATCTGTCCTCTCACTTCTGAACAGAGCTGTCCCTTTACTCTTGAATATTTTTCAAATACCAAATTCAAACTTCAAAATCAAAGTTTTATTGTGTTCAGCAGACGTTTTCAAAGAGAAGGAAAAAATTACATTGCTGTTGGGTCAAATACTACTCAAACGTATACCTTAAGCAAGTACATTAAAATCAATAGAACTGCTATAGCATGCATTGGAAAATAGAAATGCTTCCATGTATTAAATGTCACAGCATTTCTGTAATGTGTAGTGATTCAGGGCTGAAAGAGATGATTAAAAAAGAGCACTGCTTAAAGCAGGTCCTACAAAGCTCCAGCAACCTGAGAAATCCCCACTGTATCCTGTCCACTGCAAGACATTTGGATATTTTAAAAACATAAAACATTTGGACCCTGCTGGGCCTCTTGAGCTCGGCTGGTTTATTCCTAGACCATGAATAGCTCTTCTCAACTCAAAAGGTGCCTGGAGAACTTTAAGGAAAGGCACTTCCTCTTGCCTTCCCGACATCTATATACTGCCCACACTCCACTCTGAGTCCAGCGAGGCAAGAGATGGGATCACACAGCTCAGTGCCATGACCTTCCCATCCCGGGCATGGAGAAAGGCTTCCAAAACTTTGCTGGCCCAAAGAGAAACCAAGAAATTTCAGCAGGTTGTCAGCTTCTGGAGCAGGAAATACTGCATATGGCTCAGTGACAACACAAGAACATAATAATCTTACACATGTTATGAAGAATGTAATCTTTCACTTACCCTGGGGAAATAGAGAATCAGATACTAACATTTTTAGTAAACTTTTTGCTTTTAATTATTTCTATTTTGTTCTCATCCCTACCTTTTTGATCACTGTATTCTCATTTCCCTCTGTTTAGAAACATAAAATATTGGGTTTTCAGGGAGAAAACATGTCCCTGTAATAAAACTGTAAGCTATTGGACTCTTAAGAAGTTGTATAAAATTTTCAGATTCCACTGTTAGTCGCTATAGAGAATCAAAGTAGAACAAGAAGCTTTGCAGCCTGCCTGATTTTCTTCTTTCTGCATTTCTGACTACATTAAAAACAACTGTCATGTTACTGAACTTTGCAGTAAAATCCTCAGAATTTGCAGAAAAATTAAGACTTAGTAGTTTTCTTCTCTTTAGAACAGCTGATGAAACAACAGAAAATGCCCCAGAGGAAAAGTTTGCTAACGTCAACAAGGGTAAGGGATCATTAGAGCTTGAGATGATAGGTTACCACGTCAGAGGGTGCAGTGATCCATTGTGAAACATATTGATGTCAGGGGAATCATTTCAATCCCTCTGAAGAAACCATACTCTAACTACAACATAGGTACATTTGTATTAGAGATGTGTTTTATTTACTTTACTCTGGAGACCAAGAAACTGAAAAAAATGTTTAAATTAATCAGGAAAAAAACCTGAAGATGAAAAAGACAGACTAAAATTTACAAATTAAGCCTTTTTGCTTTTAGGATATTTCAGCTGATTTGTTAGTAATCATAATCAAGCTCTCAGTGACTGAGTTGAATATTACAGAATAATGATGTGGAGATAATTCATGACTTTGGAGTCTTTGAAAAATGACATGTTACACTAGCACGACGAACAGATTGAAACCAAGAGAAGATTGAACTATTTACTACTTATCAGTACCACCACTGTGAGTAAAACAATTTGCTTGCAATGAGAAGACTGCTAAAAAAAAATATAAAATTATAACTTCAGTGAGTGGAAAAGAACAGAATATGTAACTACAAAATTATAGACAGTTCTCCATGAAAGATATGACAGCACCTTATGAATTTCTGAACGAGTCAGTTTTAGTCTAAAAAGATTTTATAATGACAGATAATTATAATTCACAGGAATGATACAAGGAAAAAATTAAAAATTACCTTTTCAACTGCTCTACAACAACAAAATCCAAGGCTTTGTGAGTTCAGTATTTTTCTACTGACATTTGAACAAATGCAAAATTTTAACTCTCTCTAATAGTAGGTGCAGTATTAAATATGGTAGGCCAGATTTAGAAAAGTTTTTAGGCAGGGATACATGCAGTATGATTTAAAAAAAAAGTCTCCAAAGCAGTCTGGCACCCAATTCCTTGAAATGAAAGGAAGTTAAATACCCCAATGATGAGTAGATGTGTTGATTTACCACTGCTCATGTGAGAATGGTTATTCATTAAGTTGTAGAGACTCAGCCACCTGTGAACCTCTAAGGTGATACTAAGGTTATGTGAAATAATTGAGGAAGGTTATTGAACAGTGAGCTTACTAAAAGACAAGATAAAAATGTGATGAATACCAGTTGTCCCTAGCTGAAAACAAGAATGTTCCCAATGAAGTTCTGTTTATATAGCTCTGACTGGTCTTGTGTAACCTCGAGGACATGCTGTAACAGCCAACATCAGATACTTCAGCACCAGAACACACCACAAAGTCACAGCACCTAGCAGTCCACATGCATAAGGAGGCATGGTCATTAAATGCCTTGGCACATCAGCATCCAGATGATCCTTTGACTCAGACTGGTTCTGCAAAAGGTTCCACAAAAATTGACAGGTAGAATCCAGTCCTTAGTGGACTGATGATTTCTGAGTATGCCCACCAGCACATCCTCACGCTCCACTATGCCAACAAACCTACTGCATACCAACTTTCAGCACAGAAACTTTGACACAGGCTTCAAACTGAGGGCTGGCTGTACTATCAGGCACCGATGACAGTCCCATTGTAAGAATCTAGCTCCTTGAACCATAAGAAAGGGAGATAAATCACAGTGTCTCCAATTAGCAACATGAGAAAGACTTGGTGACAGAAATCATTCCATCCTTAGGGGTTGCAAGGCAAATGTGCCTCAGACACATGCTCACACAGAGAAGAGAGTACACTGGAAATTTCAGAAGGAATTCCCTACTCACCCCTCTCATCACCTGAGAGATGTCAAGGAAAAAAAAAAAAAAGAGAAAAGAAATGTCCAAAGGAAAACTGGAAATTCAGATCTACAAGCTTACAGTAAATGAAGAACTGGATGTGTTCATGCAAGACAAAATTACCTTCCTGTGCATTTTTTATTTAACTAACAAAATCCAATGCAGATGGTAAATTAATTGAAATACTTAATAAGGAATCAGGAAGTGCATAAAGAAATCAGCTGGAAAGCTAATAAAGTATATCTAACACAGCAGTAAGAGAAACTGGAAGTACCACTTCTGTCAGTGGAATAAAGGGAACCAGAGCCAACCGCACCTCTCCAGCACGGCTGAAGTTGCCACCTGCTGGGATAAGGAGCTGTGTCTATCTCCCAAATTGTCAATCTAAGAACACTACTAATGATCACACACTGAGAGCCAGCAACCAAGCGAGAAATCCATTCCTGCAAGTATAAAAAGGGTAATTCATAATCTAAGTCTCTTCTCACCATGCCTTCAAAATAGTTTTGAAACGGTCATGATTGAGGAATCTCATAATTTGTCAGTTACAGCATCACTCTTCCTAACTTCCTTCATCAGGCCTGCCACAGAGTTCTGTCAACACCAACACGAGTTTCTTACGTCACACAACTACTTGGACGAGGAATTTGGAAAAACAACCCCGTGACACAACTGCTTCTTAAACACTTCTTTATATACTACATCTACCTAGTTCAGAAACACCAGAGCTGTGTTAATTGACCCTTTTGGGCCTGACATCTACTCAGGCATACCTACAAGACCACCCAATTTTCACATGCAGCACTAATTCCCTCAGGAGCTACTAGGGGACCTGACCATTTGTAGACATCAGGCCACTTGTTTTGACAACTAATTGCAGGAGTGAAATTAAGTCATCAAACAGTACACCAAAGAGAACAGCGTAATAACTACATAATAAAGCTGGTGGTTCAAAAGACAAACATTAACATAAATAATGCAAGACTGAAAGAATAAAGAAAAGCTAAAGAAAAGACTTTCAAAACAGAGTTTCAAAAGGAGGACACGCAGGGAGGGAGGGACAAAGATGCCAGGATGGGCAAGCACCTTGGACGTCAGATGCTACCAATAGTGATGTACTTTACTGACCTGTCTAGGATTGACTTTCCACCATGGTAGGAAACAAGATCCAGTAAAAATAAAAAATACTGTTTAGTACAGACCAAAAAAACTCAAACTGCATCTAAAGAAAATCCTACATGTAAGTCACAAGGTAAGATTTGCACCCCAAAAATTCCTTTTGTTTCCAATATTGTTCACTGCTACTGTTAATCAAAAAAGAATGCTGGAAACTTAAATTATAAGCTTTAAAAATACAGCTGTCAAGGAAAAAAAAAAAAGGTAGTTGCTTCAGTGTGCTTGCCATTTTCCATCAAGTGAACAGATGGCATTATTAAAATTCTAGTAGAATGAAGTATTTATAACTTCATTAGACAACACTAACTACACACAAAAAAGACAGCAATATTGGAAATAAAGCTGCTGGATTCAAAATAGCATAAAAGTACAAATAAGGCTTATAAAATCACATTTATGAGTTAGTATACAAAAACAAATATGCCAAATGAAACAAAAGCACAAAAGAAATTAAGAAAAAGCTCTTTAAAACAGTTATTTATTTTCCAGGGTCACTTCCAAATTACTCCCTGCATTCTGGGCCTGAATTCTATAAAAAGGACTTCAAGTTTGACAGTCTCTAAGGCAGCTGAAAGGGAAAAAGCCTGTTTCATTTGCTTTTCTTTAAATTTATATATAAAATGTATACTATAATATACAATAAGTAATAATAAAATTGCCCCAGAAATAATACACACAGAAATTTAAGTCTTATTCTCTGAGGTGATGTTCTTAGGAAATAAACAAAAGGCCAGCCAAACGCATCTAGCACATAGGTCAGTGCTTTTAAATGCTGCACCACACTGGCTTATTTGATACATGAGGTGCTTTATTTGCTCTTCTCTTCACCATTTTGAATTATTAGCCTACACAGAATTCACTTTGGAATCACTGATTTGTAATTGATTGCCTTATTTTCTATTGTCTGTCTTCCAGCCACAGCAATGTCTCGACTCGGTAAACTGGTGTCTGTTAGGATTCTAATTAACTTGAATAAGATGCAAACTCCTGTCACCTTCAAAATGTGCCAAAATGGATTTACTATAAAAAGAGATAGCTAACAAACTGAAAATTTAGCTTTCACTCCAAATTAATATATACCAGTTCCCATATGTGCAGATTTATTCAAATGCACACCACTTCTCTCTGCAACTTTTATTAGTACAATCTGTGTTAATGTTTAACTCCTTTAAGCACCCTGTCCTCTCTGTGCATATTTTATTCAGTCTAAAACGTCGTTCTTGGAAAGTCCTTGCTTTGATACCTACATGGAAAATGACTCAACAAGGGACGTCTAAAATTTCAAAGCATGAATCTTTCTCCAGAGTTTAAAGAATTGCAGGGCACTTTCTCTTTTGGGAGATCCATTACCACAGAACATCGATCAGTTGGAGTGAGTCCAGAGGAGGACCACCAAGTTGAGTGGAGGGATAGAGCACCTTTTTAATAAGGAAATGTTAAGAGAATTGGCATTTTTTTCAACCTGGAAAAAAGAATTTGGGGTTACATAATTGCAGCCTTCCAGAACCTGAAGGGAGCCTACAAGAAAAATGGAGAGAGACTGTTTACAAGAGCACATGATGAAAGGGGGCAAGGGGGAATGGATTTGAAATGAGAGTTGGTTTAGATTTGACATTATAAAGAAATTCTTTACTGAGAGGGTGAGGGGACACTGGAACAAGCTACCTAGATAGATTGAGGATGTGCCATCCCTGGAAGAATTCAAGGCCAGGCTGGATGGAGGTCTGAGCAACCTGATCTAGTGAGTGGTTTCCCTGCCCACAGCAGGGGGCTTGGAACTACATGATCTTTAAGGTTCCTTCCAACCCAAACCACTCTGTGATTCTATTACCTAAAACATATCCAGCGTTTTGTCAATGTTGGTCTGTTACTCAATCAGGTCCAACTGATGCCATCTCATATTAGAATATTAGAAACTGTCTCTTCTTGAAGAGATGAAACTATCTAGAAAGGACTAGAAAGGTGAGGGTCCACACCAGCAGAAACAAATTTGAGCCTGAACAGCCACTTCTGTGCTCTCCCCACTGGCTTGGGGCAGTTTACAGCTACAGCAGTGAGCCGTAGATATAATCTACAATTACATAAGCAAAATGACCATAGCATGGGAGGGGCTGGATATACACACCCAGGGATGGAAGCTGAGGGCAGGCAGTGCAGGCATAAATCAACCACAGAGCTGTTTCCTGGGAACAAGAAGGTTCTGGCCCAAGCAAACACCACTTGAGCAGACAGGATTCATTGGCAACTCAGTTTCCTAATGACTGGGCTATTCAAGGCTAGTTCGTGACAACTAAAGGAGCCTGAAATTCTGAAGACTTTCAGGCAGGCATTGAAAGTTCTCTTTGCTAAGATGATTGCCACTTATTTTTTTTTAAATGCCAAGTTCATTCACATGTAATAGCTTAATATTTAATAAAACAAAATGCAATTATGGCCTCCCCTTCAGGCTGGAGACACGGACACATCCTCTTTAGTAAAATGTAGCAGTTGCTGAGACGTCTAGATTTAATGGGTTCTTCCACACAAAGAACATGATAATTGCATCAACATTCATTTCTATTTATTACTGTCCTTTAGCACAGGACTGGAATGAGTAAGAAGATTTAATGTTTTAGGTACCTGCAGAGCATGCAGAGAAAGATTTATGTAGGAATTCAAACTATTCTCTTCAGATCTTGAAATACTTCTTAACAATCAAGACAAACACTGCTAAGTCATACCTCTGAGTATACTCTCTCATTTGGTCCATCCTGCATCTAAATGATTTAGGATTGATTATTTAGATGACAATATTTTAGGAACAGAGGAAAGGCATTAAGATTGAAAATTATCTTCAGCCTCCTAGTTTTTAATTATTTAGCCAAATCTCAAGTAGAAAACAAGCATGGAGAGAAACTTGCTTTGACAGCACAATGACAGATTCGCTAACCTTGTTCTAAAAGATGCCTGTGATTCCAGTCACTGATTTACACTGTATTATTGCTTTTAATACTTTCTTTTTCCATTACAATTCCAGATACACTGGAGGAATCCAAACCTACTCCCTAATTTACTTTTGTTTGCGTGCCGACTGTAGTACAGCAATGAAATTGGATAAGGTGTGCCTACAATATCAATGACAGGGTAAAAATGTGTTCAGTTCCAAGAAAAACCTATTGCCAGAGACTACAATTTTTTCAAAGACACTTAAAGGAAAAAAAAAAGCATCTATTATGTTTCAGTTTTGTCTTGGGAAAAATATGACCTATATGGCTAAAGAAAATTTTTTCCTGTGAATATCTAATACAAAAGATTACCATAAAATAAAAAGCTATGGCTCAATGCTGTAAATAGGTGGATGCATCCTACTGTGCAGTAGAGAGTAGAAAATAATGGCTAGCTTTTCAATGGAAAGGCTTGGCAGTCAGCCGTGTGGTGCAGACTGGGTCCTGTCCCCAAACACATTCGCTTTGGCAACATATTGGGAGGAAGTTTAGAGTGCAAAAAATTAGGGAAAATAGTCTTTTAATTTAGACTATCAGTTGATCAATGCTAGTCATAATCATATTGTACATAATTTGATCCACAGAAAACACAGCAAAATAAATATTCAGAAAAAATTTTAATGATGGGATCCTGTGTTCTCCTACTTAACAGCACTGTAATTATGAAAACAAGCAAAAATCCTTATTAAGTACTTCAAAAGTTCTCATTTGAAATATTAACAGTCACTCAACTTATTCCTTTTTCCATACATAATTCAGCAAGTATCCTTTAATTTGATGCATAAAAGGATTTCCCACAAACATAAAACAAGCACATAACTGCATGCATTCCTTTAGAAATCCACTCTAGCATGTTGGTTTAAGTTGACAGTTAATACTAATATAAACAGGACTTATTACTTAAATTGCAACTTTTTATATCCTGAAAATTAGGTTTCCTTTAAGCCCAAAGAAACCCAGGCTCTGTAGCATCCTACTTAATGGGAACGAAAACCAGCAACAAGAGGAAATAGAACAAATACTACGTATTTGTTTGCATCTATGGGGTGCTAATTAGTTGAAAAGGGTGAGTGTGTCACCCTGCCATCACCAACAGATTATACAATCCACTCCTCCTTTTCATTGCCTACGTGCATCTACCCCTACTTTTGTCCTTTTTCCATCTATCCTATGGTTCCCCAAAGGGCTCCTCTTTCAGTACATAAGGGAAAGATAGAAACCACTTGGTAAAGCCACTTCACATTCCTATTTTAACTGGGAACGTAGCCAAGGATGTTTACAAAAAGCATGAGTGGGATAAGCAGGTAAGCTGTTTTTTAAGCTTCCCTACTGACAGAGCAGCTCAGTCCTTCACGTATTATTCCACAATATCTTTGAAACACTAATCTTCAGAGCAGTAATTTTCTAGTAAATGCTGAAACTAGTAGTGAAAAATTTGTATGGTTCTGAATTTGTGTGAGGATTCAATAAGATGAGGATTTATAAGCAAGTTTGGAGGGTTCTTCAGATAGGAGTTCAGTATGAAAGGCAAGAGCAAATACTTGGGTACTGACAATTTTTTTTAACCTATTCTTTGCATACAGTAACTTTTTAGACAGTCACTGAGACTTCATCTTTAGATGTGTTTTAGGAGCAAAACAAGAGCTTTGTATCATCAACTTAAAGAAAGGCACCACTGTTCAGCACGTATTTTCCAGCAGCATTTCCACTGGTCGTAAGAAATCCCAGATGTCATTTCTATGAAAAAATACATTCTGCTTTTGCATTAATCCAGGTCTTTCTATTAGAACTAACAAAATTAACTGGACCTTTGTGGGCTTTTTTTTCATGTGTATATGGATACCAGTATCTGGAACTCAACATATACTTTGTGCAACCGCTTAAAGGAAAATTTACAAAGATTAAATACGTCAAATGAAATACATTTGTACATTTAAGTACAATCTCTTGCAACTAATCTGAGGCACTTTCAAAGCAAAGGTCAGACTGAGATAACAGGATTATAGAACAGAATTTCAATACTTTCACTAGATTTCTAGTCTGTTTCCTTGAGGAAACAGAAGAGTTACCAAGCCAGTTTCTACTGATTCCTCCTCTAGGCTTGGATCCTGAACATGTTTTAAAAACATTTTCAAAACCCAAGGTAATATCTGATGCAAATGTCCGAAAAAGAGGTACTGGTAAAAATGAGAAAAAAAGCCTGTCCTTCTTTTGCTTTATTCTCCTTATTAAAATGTGTGAGCTTGTCACTTACCACAGCAAAGGTTTTCATTAGCCTTTGGAGATGCACAAATGAAGCCTCAAGGATATGAAAACAGTCAGGCTCAGTCAGTTTTTATTAAATATTTTTTTCTAAGAGGTAAAAGTGGAGTGAGAACTCACCCAAGTTTTAAGAAATGAAGTCAGAAAGTTCCTGACTGCCTGTCTCTGAGACAAATCTCACCTAACTACTGTACAAAATGTGCTTCTGTTTCTGCATTCTTTAAGAAAATCCACATTCAGAAAAAGTAGTGAAAGGTAACCAACCGTACCTGAGAGATTTGGACATACCATGAGAGAGAGAGAACCTTGAAACCAAGGAAAATAATTCCATCACCATAACATGTAAAAAGAAATGGCAGACCTTGGAATGAAAACCTAGTAAAATTGTCTCTCCTAACAATCCTAGAATTAAGAAATATTTTAGTATATATTATAAGCTTAGGGAGGTACAAAAAATTAAATAACATCTGCCATAAATAAAATTAAACATCCCATAACATCCCATAAATAAAATTAAATAACATTCTGCCTATTTATCAAAAGGAAAATAAGGGACAAATACAAACAAGATGATGTTGAGCTAAGCAGGTGTTGATTTCAACCCCTGAAGATCTACATAAAGACAATCACTCAGAAAAAGCCAATAGTTTCTTAACAGTCTACAGAAGAGAGAGCTCTTCAAAAACTCATCTAATTAACTGCAGAGCTGAGAAAACATCCAGAGAAAACTTAGTATTATTTGAAACGAGCCTTTACTTAAATGTGCATCATAAAAATAAAGAAAAACAAGTATCATAACTTAATACCCAAGATTTTATGCACATTTATTAAGAATTAAGAAAATCAAAATCAAATATTCTCTCCCTTTAACTAGATTTGCAAGAAGAAAAAAGAAAAGAAACAAGTTGAACTTCCAACATAACATTTATTCCTGAGGATTCTCTGTATATAGCTTTTCTCCTTTCATTTTTTCTATTAAAAGAATTATCTTGGCACTGCCAACAATCAGAAACTCACCCAATTAATTTTTTTAAGTTGCCCTCCAAAATATTGCTAGATTCTATCAGCACTCCTAGTTTTCTAGAAGTGCTCCAGAAACATCTCCATTTAGCTGATGGACAGCTACATAAACTAAAAAATGATGAATTCCAAATGATAATAAGTCATCCACATTTGTGAACAGAAACTGCACTGCCACTGTCACACTGTAAAGAAAACATTAAAATCACCTATCATCCTACCATCCAGAAAAACAGCTTCGTTTTGCTGAGTTTCTTCAAAGTGTGTTTAAAAGAATCTTGTTTATGTCCCTATGTAAAAGGGCCAATCTTGGCAATGCTTAAGACTTAAATCTAACTGTGTAGAAATACAGAGTTGTAGTATTTATCCCAGAAATTAAGCCTATCCAATCTCCAATCATAAAGACCTATTTGCGAAGAACAAAACTGCCAACATGGGCCAGAAGTTCATTCATCAGTGTTTAGATCTAAAAATGGTCACCAAAAGGTGCAGGACTGAACCATGACAAACAACAGTATTTCTGAGACTTCCTATGCTTTTGCGACTCTATAATATTGTTCTGTGACACCTATTGTGAATTTTGAAGAGCCATAATTGTTTCTATACCTACTCAAACTGCATTGATTCAAAATTTGATAACTCTTATTGATCAGTGCAACAAAGAGTTTTTGATGAAGAAAACCCCTCATAACATGAGAAAATACTTATAAATACCCTTTTCCTATATTTTATAGTGCTATTTTCTCTGTACTTGGACATATATCTATATATTCACTGTACTTGGTGTATACAGTTGGCTGCTACAATAGGTACCTATTGTAGATAGAGATTAATGCATCAGAGATTAATGGTCACTGTTTACTCCTCAGAAGTAAAACTTTTTTAACACAATTATATTGGTAGATGGGGAGATGATAGTTATTTTCCCCAAAACATTGTTTTGGCCAGAGAACAGTTGGAAAACACAACCTGATAATAGTAAACATATGTAAAAACAATTATCTGTAAAATGAAAATTTTGTTTAAGAAAAGTAACAGACAATAGGGAGAACTCAGATTATTCTTTGAGCACATTCATGATTGACCATGAAATATATGATGGCAAACCAGCAGGTGTCACAATGATACGGTTTCCTAGGTAATATAATGCAAAAAGAGCACATTCTGGTAACTTAAAATTTCATTTGAAATAACCTCCTCTCCCAGAAGGCCATTCACTGTGTGGCTCATGACAACTCTGACTTAAAAAGAAGGGTCACTGTGTAGTTACTGGCTGAAAAAAGTTGTTTTGAAAAAAGTCTCCTCAAGTGTTCACTGTAAATCCAAAATCACTGTCCAGCAAGCTCTTGAACTGAATTAGTATAAATGTAACAAGTCAGTTGCTACTTCCCCACCCCAGTCACCAAAACCTGATGTCAGTTACACCCAATTGCAATAAACCCTTCAAAAACTCAGACATTCCTCCTCCCACACCTATTATTGAATTGTGTCTTATTAATTTCCTAATCTTTGTTGCTCATCAAGACCATCATCCTTTCCCTTTTTTCCCTTTCACTCCTCATACTTAATGACAAATGAAATGAAACCAGCACTTTAGGATGAGGACCAAGCACCCTGTAAAACAGCTCTCTTCTGCTACCTGAACAAACAATAAAACACACAAAATATTCTACCTTTGCATTAAAAAAGAAATGTGAGAAAGTCTCTTAATCACTGTTACTCAGCAATTTCAACCAGAGAAACCTTTTTTTTTTTTTTCTGTAGCCAAAGATCATCACCTACGGGTACCTCTGCATACTGCAGATTGAAAGAAAGAATAAAATAATTTAGCTCAGTACTGCAGCTAACATAAGTCTGATTAAGATGCTCTCTCCAAAGAGTTTCAAAGATGCCTTATTGTTATAACTGAAGAGACCTCTTGCAGATTATCTAAGAACATCCATAAACAATGTGCTATAGTATAAAAACCCAGTTTCTTTTCCAGCATATTCAAACGAGTTATTAGGACAATCTGACTCACAATTCTAACAACGGGTGGTACATAAACCCCAGAAACGTAAGGGAAGCATAATGACAGAGAATAATGACCCTATTCTGCTAAACTAAAAGTCCATCTACTCGAGTTTGTAGCCTATGACAATGGCTAGTAACAGCTCATTTAGAAAGGAAATAGGAAAAGAGTATGAGGAATTTACACTGTATGAAAAGAAAACACAGACTACAGATGTACAGAGTATACTTACTCCAGTATGTCCTCAGAGCAATCAGATGCTTATGAATTTTCTCAGCTGGAGGCTCCATCAGGATCATAGTATGTAACAGCTCTTGATGAAGTATTTCTTCTTTGGAATGTGTCTAATCACTTTTTGAACCCATTTACATTTTTAACATCTCAAATATATTATGCTAATGAGTTCATAATTTAGGCATGGGTTGTGTGAAAAAGGACATCCTGTTGTTTCGAATCTGTAGTCAATTTGTTTTGCAGGGTGCCCTTCATTCTTCTGTTATGGAAAAGGTAAATCTGTCAACTGTCTCCATCATGATAGTCATAATTATAAAACTTCTGCCACAGTTCAGGTCTTTTGCAGAATAAAGAAACCCTTTCTGTTTGGTAGCAGCATCACAAAACTCATCACAGTGTACAGATAATAAAGAAGAAATGCTTTATAAAGAGTTAGTAACACTCTAAGAATTGGGGGTCTTTTTCTGGCTGAATTGAACTAGATGTGCTATCCAGTGCAAGAAATTTAGATCTTGCTAACTTCCCTGCACAATAACAACAAACCTCCTACAAAAGAACACAAGATCTACAGATAATAACTGAGCATCCTCAAATGCCATATAATAAGTTAAGCAGATGTAAATGTCTTCACAGAATTTATAAAAACAGAAACAATAATTCTTTTGAGGAAAAATATTCTTTAACCTAATTAGGCAATTAATTCTTTCTTAGCCTATCTGTCCTTATGCTTAAACAAGACAAGTCCTTCAAGTAAAATTTATACTTATCATTGGCTCAACATCAACAGTGGTTTTATAACCCATTATAATTTCCTGCCAGACCTCCTTACACCTGAGTTTTAAGTGTTCCACAGGGAAAAAAAAAAAAAATTCCATTCCTCTCAGACCTAGACAAAATTACCACACATAATCTCCTCCACTTCCATAATTGACAGTCAGACATTTTGCTCAAATTGTCCAAAGAATTAAAATAATTAAACACAATTAAACTCAGTGTACTGTTATCCAGCTTTATTCGCCATTGATAAAGTCAGATGAAGTGGTTCCTCCAAGCCTCACACGCTGCTAGTCAAATAGTTCATTGTCCCCCTCTGCTGTGCTAATGGAAATGTTAGCTTGACACATATCATAGTAATCAAGAGATCTATGTAAAAAAAAAATATNCCCCCTCTGCTGTGCTAATGGAAATGTTAGCTTGACACATATATCGTAGTAACCAAGAGATCTATGTTAAAAAAAAAAAAAGCTTCCTTTCTTGCTTGTTTTTTGGACTTCTAGAAGTACAGATTAGGGACATCTACACTTCTGGTTAACTTTGCTCTTCTATGTATCCTGAGGAGTTGATATTACCTGTATAGAGCATCTGAACTTCAAATTAACCTCAGATTTCCACAGTGACTTTTAATGATGCTTCCTGTTTGGTTGCATTTGGCTAAGCTCTCTATCTGTTCCCAACCTCTAAAGGCTGATTTTTCCACTATATTCCTAGCATCCCTCCTTGAGCTGCAATAGCTAATTCAGGCTAGGCCTAAATTAAGAGGAATTAGAGCTGTAGACCGGGCTTGAGTATCACCAGTACCTGATTAACTGTGCACTCAACAGCATGGCTTGGACCTTGCCAGTTCGCACTTCCCCAAAACAACATTTAGGATCAGATGAGAGGACTAACACCTGCCCAGGACTACTCCTGGATGCAACATCATATTTGGGTGTGAAGAAAAAGCAGTTTAACCTCGTAGATGTGACATGCCATGCAACTAGGCCTCAGAGACAAAGACCAACCTAACCTTGCTTTTATCTGACACTTTATGAAATTCTTTACAGTTTCTATGCATCTGGGTTTAATTTTCAGTACAACTTAAGTTTTACTATCCTAGTATTGGTCCATTTTTTCAAAGAGCTTATGAAAATAAAAATTCCTCTCAGAATACTGAAGTCTGCTGTAATGAAAATTGTCTAGGAATTCCACAGTTTACTTCTAAATTCTTACAACTCAATCTTCAGGAAGACTTTTTTCTCCAATACTTGGAATTTCTGTCCAATATTTGTATCTTTGAGGGACATTTAAAACAGTTCATCTCAAAGTTTTGTGGGTTTGTTTGTTGTTGGACTTTTTATCGTCTGAAAAGGGAATACATGTTTTGAACCAAATAATTTCTATCTACATGTTTAATAACACCTTCAAAGTATTTGAATAATATTTGTGACACAAACAAAACTCTATGTCAGAGGCAACAGTGTTCATTTATGCAAAATATATGTACTCCTCCTACAACATATTTAAACAGCTATAATCTCCTGAAGGAGCAATTAGGGAATGTATAGAAGTAAATCAATGAAAATGAAATCACACTTAGGCCTTCCTCTTGCTGAATGATGTGGGAATATAATTTAACTTTCATTCATAAAACACGCAAAAAAACAAATAAAAAAAACCCCGAAAAACCCGCAGTTTATCCTAGTCCAGTTGAAAGGTATTTCACAGGATTTATTTCATTGCCAGAATGAAGAGTATGAAGAAGCAATTTTTGGACAAAAAACTTGATCTGTCAATGACCACTAGGACAAATAAAAAGAGTACCTATGACTCAACATGAAAACTATACACTTTAAATCAGCTGCAGTAAATCTCATCTGATAAACAAACACAGGACAACTAGCCTAAAATTCCATCTAATTATAGCTATTTTAAAGGATAAAGTAACTGAATCACCATCATGATTAGCTAACTCACTACAGAATCACTTTTGATTCTGTAAAAATTTTTGGCCTTCATTAAGCCCATGCTATGTCTGTGATTCACTGTTCTGCATACACAGTCTGCTTTCAAAGCCTTAAGACAACAGAGCAGTTTCAGAAGTAAAATTTCTGCTGAAAATCTTCACTAATAGCCATTATTAGGTTAAGACAAGTATCATTAATGGCTTCTGCTCACAGAAACAGAAAGTTATCCATTTAGAGCATGGCATTAACATTTATATCCAACTAGACATCTCCACAGTAAAAGATGAATTTTCATTCATCCTCAGAGCTTCTTCCTGTACTTCTCGTGATACAAAAGAGATGGCAGATTTTTCAGACGTATATTATATATGGATAAGACATTGAGAACTTTGCTGAACTGAGTTTTCACTACTCGCATACAGAACATTCATGAATAAATACCCTTTTTTTATGCACATGTGGTGTAACAGACTATCACACTGTGTGACTGCATACTTTCCTCAAAGATGCAAGTCTCATTTAATGGACAGAACAAGCAATGCTAACATCTATAGTTATCTTACATTTAGTCTTTTTATCCTTATTGGTCAATCTTTGATTACAGGGTTTGTCTAGCCAACATTAACTAAATTAATACTTTCAAAGTTGATTTGAAAGTCCCATAAAATTTAATGACTATTCCCTTGTTATTTCTTTCTTTCTCAGCTTATAGACCATGGGAACATTCCTAATCCATTTCAATGCAGGTAAAACAGGTTAGCTGACATTGACATAAATAACCATTATTAAAAAGTGTTGGCTTTGTGGGTATACAGTCTCCACATACATCAGCAGAATGTATCGTCTCCACCAATTAGTGAGGTTTTTTTTCTTTTGTTTACTTGATTTTTTGCTCTAGAAACAAAGATCCATGTACAGGAAAGAAACAATCTGAAAACAAAGAACAGCAGGGCCAGACAACATTCAGGAGAACTGTCTCACACAGGAGGGAAACAGTTTTGTGTTGCAGCAGCCCTCTCATGAGGGCTTGGTAGAAATGAGCTGAGGTTCAGACTTCTTGCTTATCACAGTGCGAAAAGGGTTTATTCCTTTTACAATTCAATTATCCTTACTCCAACTGTTCACTGACTCTGGCTGCAGCAAGCTCCTACTGTAGGTTTCCCTTGCAGCCTCTGACTGCTGGTTATTTCCTGCTAGACTGTGATGGCAGGTATTGGTTTGCAGACACTGACTGCAGGCTTTTACCCAGCTAGACTATGACTGCAGGTTCCAACAACAGGCTCTAACTCCATCAGACTCAGACTGACCTCACACCAGTGATTCACTCCTGTTTTTCCCAGTCCTCCTGGATCATTCCTTCAGTATCTCCTTCCTCAGGATCATTTCTCTTCCTCCAGGTCTTCCCTAAAGATCCTCCCAGTATCTCCTTCTTCCAGATCCTCTCTCTGACCATCTTACCCACCTCTTTGATCACACTTATCTCCATTAGTTACAGCCGTAACTCATTAAGGCAAAGGCTGTTCCTCTTCCTTGGTAATTAGCACAACTGTGACATATCGGGGGTGAGGTCCCCTGTAATCCTTTCTTCTACACTTATATTTTTTGTATTGCATATAATGTTAATTAACCCATTATTGAAATACTATCTCTCTTATACTGCCCACTCTTTAGAAAGCTATTGATCATCTGGAAATTTTTAAAATGTAAACTGAAGAGAAATAGTAAAAAAAGTGCAAAACCTATTTCTCAGTATGATAGTAAAAGAAGCTCCATGTCCTAATTTATCAAAACATCAAGAAATGACAAAAATCAACAGGTGGTTATTTTCTAATATAACTAGCAGTACTGAGCAAAAAATGATTCTGTGAAGCCAGGCTTTATAAGTAAGGAGAAACAGTATTTTTGTGTAGACAGAAAAAACATAAACACTCTTAATTCAAGCTTAACAAAGACACAACAAACATTAGTATAAGTACATGTTGAGAATAATTGCTCTAGATATAATGTGATTAACATAATTAGTTCAAGAGGGAACTCAGACCAAGCAGTGACATCTACTTCCTAAGACCAAACATATCGTCATTAAAGGATTACCCTCTGCAAATCTCTGACCATCTAAACAATTCTAAATACGCAGAACTCCAGAAAAACAGAAAAATCACCTCCTTCACCTGACCTACTCAAAAAGCCCCAAAAACCAATAAGACAAACTCTCAGACTGTTCAGCAAATTAGAAGAAAAAAATATATCAAGCCATTTTTAGCATTGTTTGGAGTTTGCTAGTGATAGCCATTCAAATAACAAAGAATAAAATTAGCAACTGCTTCAACATTGAGACGTACACTGAACAAAAGACTTCATCATCACTCAAGAACTCCTCAGTGTTTTCCAACAAGAGGCCACTGCTCAGTATTTCTGTACTATCAATACATTAAAAATATCCTGTTCTATCGACCTTAAATATTCTTTCCATTAACCTTTTCTGTCCAAAAAAACTAGACTGACAACACAACAGGGAGAACTTTTTCATTAACTCCTTCTCAATATTTTCACAGCATAAATGAGCCCACTTAAAAGCTGGTTCTCTTCTGATTAATTAAGAGCAAACAATTTAAAAAACCAAAAAAAATATTGAACTGATCACACAGGAAAGAAACCATTTCTCCTCAGACAATTATACTGAGTCTTTCAGGAAATGATGCAGCAATAAAACTATTTTTAAAAGCAATGGCACAACACAAAAGTCTCCCCAGCTATCTGCTCCAAAATTCTTCTGTACCTCTGACACATGTATTCCATTTTCATTATCTGAACTAAAATGGCATTCCTATGTAGAGCTCCACCACACAAATGGGAAGTGCCTTCACCTGTCTGCCTCCGGAATACTAACAAACTTTCTAGACAAACAGAAAATGGCAATCTGCAAACTATGCCATACAAAACTCTATTAATGAGTTTTATCTCCATGGAAGAGAAGACTGTGCCAAATATGCAGAGAAATAGGTTCTACATAGTCAAGCCACCAGATACTATTGCAAGTTTTCTGATAAAAACATTCACAATAGAGACGAATTTTGTCAGTCTGGATATTATCTCAGGAAAGTAGCACCTGTCAGTATCATAAGTTACCTTGGTTCAGACCAACAAGACCACCTAGACCAACATTTTGTAGCTAACTGGCCATTAGCAAACACTGAGTGAAGAGCAAGAACAGAGCAAGCAATTATTCCAGTTGGAATTGAAAGATAAAACCTTTGTCTTATTTTGAGAAAAATTAAAAAAAAAAAAACCAAAAAATCCAGGAAAGGCACTAAAATATGTAAATAGTGGGGTTTGATAATAAGAAGCATTAAGAGCTACTACTCTGGTGTCAATGGTGCAAAGTCCTGCACTGCCCAAATAATTCCCACAATTATGCTTGCTTTTTGGCAAGTATTTGTTGCCTGCTTGGATGTCACAAACAAAAGCACAGCAGGGATACATCAGAATAAAACAGCATGTCTGCACCATCAATGAATTATTAAGACACCCTAATTATAAATCAAGGAGGTTGTAAACATGCTGCCATAGCAGTTCCTCTTGCCTAGGTTGGGGAGAAGTCAGAATTGCAACAAGCTGTGGAGCATCACAGCAGTGACAGTCTCCAGATTCTGGGTTTCCTTCACCTACAGTTCTACAGCTACTACCCTGCACTACAGAACAGGTATCTCTGCTCAGTCGGTGCAAAAAGGCACAGTACTCAAAAACTAACAAACCAAGAACAGGCTCCATTTCTTTCTTTATAATTCTGGCAGCAAGATGACATCCCTGTAGCATACACATACTGACACACATCCTCCTTACACGTATCTTTTTATAAACACTATCCCTGCTCATGGAAATGCATGTTAGCCATCCTTTCGCCTATTTAATAACCTCAGGCAAAGTGCAAATAACAGGCCTCTATACACCATCTTTTAAAAGCAGGAATAAATAACATAATTAAAAGAGTAAATAATGGAATAATTTTGATTTAATGTAGAAATATGTACTTCGGTATTCCTTAACAATAAGAAACCTAAGCACAGACTTGCTCCCTAAATAGAGCCACACATCAACACCTCTCAAAAACTCCCTACTTCGTCTCTTACAGGACTGTAGCCAACTTTAAAACCCATCAAAATGCAGCACCAGAAATCACTTTTGTACAGAACTTTTATTTAAGTGCCAGTGATGCAGCCTAGCACAGTTCAAACACTACAGCAATCTCATATTAATGTTATATTAGGTTACATTAATATTAATTATATTAAATTTTCTATGTACCTTTTTTTTTTTAAAACTGGTCACTTATGAATATGAGGTTCCTGGAAATGCAATAAGTCAACTGCACTCAAAAAATAAACTTCTTAGTATAATCAGTGTCATATCATGTACCGAATGTACTACTTTCCATTTAATTTTTTTAAAATTGTATTTATTAATTACTTAACCAGCTTTGTATTAACAACAGCAAAGCACCTTAAGTTCCCACTATACATAGCTTTACATGTTTTTGGCAAATATTGCTGGAAAAAAAAAATGTATGAAGCTGCTAATGTTTCCAGATTCAGCAATAATTAAGCACATGATCACGCACTGTGATGAACACGAGGGCCATGGAAAGTGATGAGTTTCTTAAGTGATATAGGCAGCTTTCCATGTAGAAATTCCATGCCAGTACAGTTTGTCCTTTCTCCTTATTATAAGAGGTAATTAAAAAGATTAGGAAAGACATCTATGAAATTCAGTATCAACAGTGTAAAAATCTGGCTTATAATCAATGTGCTCAGCCTCTTATTGTTGTGGCAGTGAAGCTTCAAATAATATAATAAAGGTTGGAATTTATAAATATTTTTCTGAGAAATTTGTTGTGAGATGAGGATCTATCCAACAGCAGTGTCTAAAGCTTTCCTAATATTATGGCTCTGGCTACAAGCATCTGCCACTAGATATGAAAGGATATGAAAGAGGACAATGGAAGAAGTCTCATGAGTTCTGTGATCATTATATCTAGGCATCTGGAAAAGAAAAGCTCTTCTGGCAGATAACTTTGCCATGATCTGGATAGGAAAAATTTAAACCTCAAGTGTTTTTGCATTACAAATAGAGTTGTTTGGAAATTCTGCGTGCAACAATACAAGGCTTTGGTGTGTTTTGACTATGTAATTTATCGGTACATAAAAGTCAGAGTTCAAAAAGTTGCAGTGAATACCCAAATATCAGCATAAACAACATTCCTTTCCAGTGCCACCTTTGCAGGTTTTCTCCAATATACCAGGAAAAGGAAAAAAACAAGTTAAAAAAAAAAATGTCTTATAAACCCAGGCATCATCAACCTGTCATGAGCAAATTTCAATCTAATATTTACCATGACAGATACATGATCTAACACATTGAGGACTCATTATATTTTGGGAAATAGTTATACCTTAAAGACTGCAATATTTAGTGATTTCTTCCCTTTTTAATAATTTAGGTTTAAAAAACACCCAAACCATCTACAGTAATTAATTCAGTGAATCTCAGTCACAGATAAATTTTGGTTCATTTAAGTCCAAATCAGACATTTCAGTTCGTGCTAATGAAATTCAGATAAACTACCCTGGCTGCAGGCCCATTGACTTCTGGCTGAAGAATACACACAGCTGGATGTCTGTAAATCAGGCAGGACACAATTTCTGCATATAGGTTAATGACTGTTCTGCGTCACCAACGTGTAAGAGAACAGACACTGAGCCAGAGACCTCAAAACAGCCTTTTGCCTGCCTGGCAACTTCCTCATAAAAACAAAGCTTGCTTTTCCGGCTGTATCACATTACATGATGTGAGCATTTGTAAAGTAGACTAGACTGAAGCAAAAGGGATAGAGGGAAAATTATACCCCTACTGATGTAAAGTGACTTAGGCTACACAGTCACTTTAAGTCACCACAGATCCATGCTGACACCTAAGAATCAGCTCCATCCTCTCCCCCTCATTTCCCTCCGCCACCATAACTCAGGCAGTAGAATTTGTACATACATAACATGAACTAAGAAAATCATCTAGCAAATTTCTTTCCTGAAAATATTGCCTTCTGAAAGATTAGGATATGTTATCAGAAATATATTTACATAGACTTTAGACTATAGTATAAGACTATAGACTTTATCTTTTTACAAGAAAATCACAGACAAGGCCCATCAGTATCCATTTCATTCTATAAACAAAATGCATGCAAATTAATCTTTTTTACTTGGCAAGTGTAGTTTTAAATCTGGTTCTGCTTATTTTTATTTAAAATCCAGCACTGCCTTCAGTATAATAACTATGGCCACCTTAAAGACCACTGTCAGCAAAAGGGAAGTAGCAAGGAAGGCAGAAAGACCTGTAGGATGATAACAGATATGAAGTGAAATGCTAATGGTAGCATAACTATTGCTTCAACTTTTAATGCAAGTTTGGGGAAAATTAGCCATAATATAGAATTTTTAAAGTGTACAAAAAACCAGACAAATTCCACCTGTTCACATTAAAACTTCACTAGGATAATGGTCAGCAGCCATTTTGCTTTAGAAGTTTCTACAAAAAGTTTCATGAGGATTCGCACAAAAATTTATCTATTCGTTTACAGCCTTCCCCATCAAAACTGGAAACTTGGAGCAACTGGTAATAAATTCCACTTAGCAAAATATGATTCTTGAAGCTAAAAATTCCCCAAAGCATTTATTTGCTTTTAGCACAAAGATCCTTGACCCAGACTATAAACTGTGTTTCAAACACCCAATGATTTCTTACAGTGATTTCAAGCACCTTAGACAAAATTAATATATTTAAATGAGCATAGCTCATACAAACAAGAAGTATGAATTTCTGTTAACACAAAAAGTATTTTTCATCATCTATTTACAAAAAGCATTGTCACAACCTATTCCCTTGATTCATAGCAAGTCTTTCTGATTGCTGTTGTGGATTATAACAATAGGCCTCCTGCAGTGCTGTAGTTTGTAAACTACAAAGAAAGTAGTAAACAGTCTATTGCCATATATTTCTATTCTGCTGCTAAGTAATCTCTTTAAACAAACAAAAATCTGTTGTCACCTTAGGATGATATGTAGTCATTACCACCAAAAATCTGGCTCAATATAACCTTTTCTGTCCCTTGCCCACCATCCTTTTTTTTTTTTTAATAATTCTGCAGAAAACACTATCCTCTAGGAAGTAACAAGAGCCCCTCTACCTAAAATAAGAATTATCATTAAAATTTAAAACCCTAAACACCTTAGAAGTCTGCCACAAAGCAAAACCAGTGTTTCCTCCCTAACCTTCTTGGTAATTTCCTCCTCTGCATTTTATTTCGTACATTACAAATCATTGTTAGAATTGCATGAATCTTATGTTTGCAGACAATCTCACAAAATTTAAGATCATTACAAAATATATGATTATTGTCAACCCAGGCTGACTCCAAATACACTTTTCTGGGTCTATTTAGCAAGGTATTTCACCTAAAGCAACCCAACAAAAATACCTCCAGAATTTAACACACTAGGTTATAATTTCTATGTCAATATTCTTATCTAAAATTGACTTATTACATGTTGCAAGTAAGAACTTTTGAAATGGTATATCCAGTAATTTACTCAGGCATACTAGATAATCTTAATTCAAAACTTATCAATTTTAGATTCAAGAAAACCAAGTTATGTTCTCAAACATACAGGCTGATGGATAGTATTTGCAATTCAAAATGAGTAAACTAAACTTCCAATATTAATACCAGTATATTTCAAAATAAAAAAACCCAAAGGTTCAAAATATTTAAAAAATTGTTAGCCTATTTTGCCTTCAAAAAAAAAAAGGTAGAACCTAAACACAAAAATTATAATAGTGAAGTTAGACCAAAACTAGGTCTCCCTTTTAAATCTGAAAATAACTGAGTAGTTCAAAGCCAAATATTTACAAGAAATAAAAAGCACTTACCTTCTTGTCTGTTATTTTTCCTTTTTAGCCATTTTTCCACAGTTTCTGCACTTACACTTTCTGACACAAACTCATCCAGTACCTGGGGGTGAAGAGAAAGATACGCCTTCACTTTTTCATCTGTTAAGCCTGAAAGAGAGAACATTAATTAATTACATTATGGGTATGAACTCTCTCATATGAAAAAAATACACAGAGACCAGCAAGAATCAATATCCCTTTGTTTAACACACTGATTAAATATAGGAGTATTTAAATAGAGCAGAGAGAGCAATATCTTGTAAAAAAAATGAGCTGTAATATAGAAAAAAGCAGAGGCAAAGTGTAGCCATACAAGACACTGCATACAAAGTCTCCTAAAGGAGTACATATTAACATTACGCAGAAGGAACAGTCAGGTAGGAATTTGTGACTATAAAATTATTTCCAAGCTATGCAAGATGATAGATTGATAAAGAAACTGTTTAGAAGGAGAGAAAAGAAAGTGAACTGGGATGTCTCACAGAGCACCACATTCAGTATTCTCACTGCAAATGGCAGCAAAATCAACACAAGCTATTATGGAACACCAAAATCATATGCAGTTTTCAAATACTAGAATTACTTAAGTTACTTTAGAGGTATAAACCGTTTTCACAGGCATGCTTTCATTGCTTTAGTAACTTAGTTATCAAAATGAAAATAATTGCAGATAAAAGGTATTTACAATACCTGTGACAAAAACAAAACTCCAGTAAATGTTTTAGAAAAATAAGAAATAGTCAGAGTCTCAGATCCCTGACATTCATAAACAAATTTTCAAATTCCCAAAATTCTAATCTGATTATACACTTCACAAATCCCCCAAACAAAATGACTGGCCGCAGGGAGGTGAACCCAGCAGTGCTGAGGCTGTCCAAAAGGGGAGGCAATAAAAAGCACCTGTCCTGAGGAACTTGGCTCCAGGCTACCTTAGAGGGAACAGGCACCCCAGTGCAAAAGCCTTAATGAGATATGAGGGGAAGGAGAGTAGGAACCACTGAAATGACTCTAAATATGCTGCCTTCTCTTGTGTTTTGTGTATTTAAATATAATAGTAAATTTTCCCCAGAAAGCAGCCAGGGTTCAGCAGAAAAGAACACCACTGACCTCTTTCAGAGAGCATTCATGCTACAAAATGAGATCAATTCTCCTATTTTGTGCTTTGCACAGTATCAGAACGTGATGAACAGAGGTGTAGTACAATTTCAGTGCTAGTCAGTGATGGTAATATTTAAGATCTCTTACAAATGTTTACTGTGAAAGTCTTCAGGAAGCAATATCAGAAGACAAACTAACAGCTCTCATCTGCAAAGCATCAACCACCTACTCCACCTTCCTCACACCATCTGCACCACATCACTCACCCACATCAGCCCCCAACAGCTCAAAACTGGTTTAAACTACCCTTGCTTTTAATCCAGAGGTGGCAGTTCCTGTTGGATATCATAGCCTCAAAGAACAACACTGCCACTTAAGGCAATTCCCCATTTATGAATCACTTGAATACGAGCTAATTGAGCATCCTGATTTTCATTAGTAAAGAAGAAAAGGTTTATCCTAAATCAGTAAGACAAGTAGATAATCAGCAAGTGGGGCAAAAACAAGCAAAATGCCACTACTTTAATTGTTTAACCTTAGGTGATAGCTTGTAGAGTTAGATGATAATGCAGCTATAAAGAAGTACAAGTGCAAAATGAACGAGATGATTTTAAAGCCAGTTCAGGGATCACCTCATGTTCTGAAAAAATCAAACTCATTAATATAATTTTGTAATTTGTTCAAATGAGAAAAATTTAGTACCTTGAAAAAGTATTTCTAATTTCATAGTGAGAAAATTTGAGCAGGAAATCTGTTTTAAGAATCACTCAAAAGAGTGCCACATTTGAAAGATTTAGCCATCAGAATGTCATCAAAATTTATCTGCCCTTTTAAGTTCTACATGAAAAATAATCAAAACAGACTCATCTGCTACTTCCAAGTTGTCTTTAGACTGCAAAGAAACACCTTTTTGCTTCTAGTAAAAAACTAGGACCTGAAAAGATTGTGAAATTAGCAACTGGAATTCTGAAAGGATTGGTTTGTTTCTTCAGAGAAAATAACCTTTCTTTCTTGATCCACACCTTTATACATTGTGGATTTTGTAAAACACACATCAGAATTCAATAAAATGTCAATTTGAAATAAGACTTCAGTCTACGGGTCTCAAATTTAATATCCACATATCATGTAACTTCAGCAACCTAAAGGTAAAAACTGTGCTTTAACCTTATACAGAAAAGTGATTCATGGAGCTGATACAAGAAATCCTAATCAGTCTTTGAATTACCCTTCTTTATTTCACTAAAGGTATCTGCGCAGATGTTCTTTCTCAATGTGGGATTTGTAGATGGGAGCAAGAAGAACAGGATTTACAACTATGTTTGCAGAGTTAAAAAGGAGTAAGTTAAACCTATTTTCTACATAGATTAAGGCCAACTTATTGGTCAGCTCCCAATTGTTAGCCTGCTGCATCAAAAAACATACCCTGCAAACATACACACAAACTCCATAACCAAAACTAACAATAACACATTGTAACTTCACAAAATGTAGAAATACAAGCCTTTTCGAATAAATTTTAATGGTTCGTGTTTTATGCACATTAAGGCTAAAAAGTGTTGTAAAGATACCTGAATGTAGGAGCATTTTACAACTGTGCAGAAGCAATTATTTTATGTGTGAAGCCCTCTTGATTGCAAGATGTACATTAGAATAAAGTTATTGCATAACAACATGCACACACTTGCCCTCTTGAACATTCACACGCTCCTGGAAACTTCTAGTACATGTATTTTTGTTAAATGCTATTGACCTCTCTATTAAAGCATTGTAATCCCTTAATTCTGAAAAATGCAAAAAACACTATTTGAATATTTAGAGGCAATGATTACTAACATTAAAAAAACCCCAGGATAATAACACACTGACACTCAGGAAACAAAAGTTTATGATGCCAATCAGGTGCCATTTACAAAATTACCAACAAACATAACACAAGCCAGTGCTGGTTATTCATTTTTCTGTTACTAATGTATTGGTCTTAAGTATTTGGGGCAGCAAACTTTTCTGCATTCATTCACATTAGAAATATTTCTCCTCTACTACTTCTCCCCTCACTTCCCATGACCTCCAGTAATGCCAGCGCTTCTCTCATTCTTGTTCATCATTTCTTGTGTGGAGCATCAAGTGTGTACATCAACAGTACCTAGCAAAGGAGAAGGCAGCAGGGCACACATTCTTAACTGTGTTGATCCGTGCACTTCCTCCCAAACGGCCCAAACAAAAGCTCCCCTCATTTCATTTCATGCATCCAAAAAAGCATCACCTCTTGTATCTGGAACCCATCTGTCCTCTGACAGAGCTGTGGCAGCTACCAAGAGGGACCATCAGTCAGGAGAGATGAACTCTGGCCAACAGCCTAGCATTCAGCAGGCCAGCAAGCACAGAAAGACTGGAATAATTCCTTCGGGAACTAAAGGACGAACCTGGCATTTTATTTGCATGTCCATTCATTCCATTTATGCAGTGGAGTTTGCCCTCCATACATATATCCTGTTTAATTAAAAAGATACACATCAAACCACCTTTCTCTCTTGTTTTCTTATTTTAAAATGATCAACTCACATTTCAGTGCTGCTATCTGACAACTTGCTGTTGTCGTGTTTCATGCACACATTAACTATTTGTTCTGAATTTGTGATTAAATAATGAAGGACACACACAAATCAGATAAGCTCTTCCCTTTTTCATTCCCCTCTGAGAAAACCATAGGTAAAGAAACAGCTCCAGCTGCCCGCCACTGTGGCAGCCCAGCAGCTCCTCACTTCCTGACCAGCACACTCAGGTTGTGTAGATCTCAATTTGAAATGTTCCCTTGGACCATATCATCTGTTTTTAAAAGTTTCTTCATATGTATGGCAAACATTAATCAAGTTGGGTTGGTTTCATATTTTTCATTTCTAGGCCACTCCTGTCTTAACAGTAAGTGGAAAAACTTTCCCATAAATACTGGGGTTTATGGAAGTGGTTCACCTTATTGTGGGGGTTTCTGTATATCTCATTTATTACCGGGTAGGACACTGTAAAACTGGCAAAGCTTGATGCAAAGTAGAGTGCAGAAGACAGCCTTTGCTCCTGACATCACCCCAAGAGGGTGCCTTGATCAGCAAAAGGCCTTTTTACTGCCAGAGGAAACAACCTTTCTAGCAGGATATTCATCCTGGGATGTTAAGAGTGAGAAGGGTAAACAAAATGATAGAAAAGCAATTGTATTTACTTGTAGTATTTCTAGAAACGTATGTATTAGTGCACTACATGAAAAAAACATAGACCTGTTTTTCCACTATGCATATGCCTGAGGCTCTAGCCGTGCATCTCATTTGGCATAGCTCATGCCAGCCCATTAAAATTTTGGGGTTGTGTTTTGGGTTTGGTTTTTTAAGTGGTGGTTTGTTTTTTTTAAATAACTCCTTGGCTTTCAATTCAGCATGCGTGAGTGGTTTAGTGTCACTTTAGATTTTTTTTTTCCCTACCCAAACTATTGAGAAATAGGGTTTTTTCACTGGAATTAATAGCAGAAGTATTTACAGTTGAAGCCAAAGTTATGTGTGATTTTTTTTTCCTTTTTTATTTTACTAAACTAATAATGTAAAGTACAGATATTGCTACCAAGTATCACAGTCCAGTTATTACAACTTAAACTAGAAAGCCAAACACCTTATGATAGTCTGGTTTGACAAATAACTATCTTTTCAATGGTCCAATGACTAATACTTTAAAAACACGCTTCATTTCACTGAGGGTAAAGAATAAAGAAACCTTTACCTGAAGATAATTCAGCTAATTGAGTAAAGCTGTTTAAAGAGGAATACTTATTCACGTAGGTTATGAACCAATATGGGAAATTATAGTTACTTTTTCTGTATTTCAACAGGGTACCAAGACTAAATCATTGGGGTTTCAAAACCATAACTACAATATTGACTTGTTTTAGTACTTCTAAAACAAGCCCAAAAAACCCCAGAACCACCACCTTCCAAAATACCTCTCTTTCGGGGTCTCAAACAAACCAGTGTGGATATTGCTGGCTGCTTAATAGTGATTGCCTGGCCTGCTCAAGCCTAGTTTCTCCTTTTGATCTACCAGCAAAGCTTTCAATGCAACAACTCCTACATTTCATTAATGATAACATAAATTAGAACCCTAAAAATGATCAACTGCTTTCACAGAGCAATCTCCAACTGTCCAGTGTAAGTACACCAGCAGCTTCATTAGCCAACATCTGTAGCACTAAAAAAAATACTAATTATGATAAGAGAAAATTAGAAAACATTTGTTACGGTTGGGAGTACTATACTAGTAGATCATTTTGCAGGTACTGACACAAACATTTTTCAAGAAGCCTCAAATGTGTGAAGATAGTTTCCAAAATAAATGTGTATTTCAATGACCAGGAAAGAATAGAGCATAACAATGGACAAAGTTTATAGAATAGAAAGATTCTTCTAATAAATGTGATCAATAGTTACCCAGTTGATTACCACCATCCTCTCAATGTCGATATTGGGTTTTAGGAGAGACGGAAACTGTAAACACTGTTGCAGTCTTACATGCTGCTGTCCTCTTAAGGTGTCAGAAAAATGCTCTTTGGAAAATAACTGAATACCAACACTTCAAAATAAAAGCATAAAAGACTAGGACTACTATCTTAAGGAAGAAAATGTTTTTGGGGCAGAAGTGACAAACTAAACCCAAGTTAGCATCTTAAAATTCATTTCACAGTGAGTTTTACGTTCAATTATAATGGTAGTACAAGGAAGCACTGTAGGCTTGTCTAGATCAGTAAACTGAAAATGTCTAGGGCTGTTCACGGACCTGAAACCAAGTGTTTTATAACTCCTTCATCCTTACTATTAAGCTTTCTTGATCTCCAACAATGAATCTGAGGGGAAACTGAAAGGTTGATTGCCTGCTGGGAACCATCCCTGACCCGACCCTACTCCAGAGCAACATTTGACACCAGCCCCGGACATCACTAGCTGGCTTGGAAAATGCAAGGCCAAGAACCATTCCAGACAAAAATCCAATTCTAGTTCAAAGAATGCTCCTTTGCACTGTTTACTAATTCAGATATAGCAGAGCTGGGTTTAAAAATAAAATAAGAAAAAAACCCCTTCAAACATTAATTATCAGTAATTATTCCTTGTCTTTGAGCCAGTCTTAAACATCCTTCCTTCAGAGGAAAAAAAAAATTCATAAAGTCAAAAATCACTAGACAGCCATATTTTTGCTTTCAGCTTTTTCTGCTGCCTAAAATATTTAAAACATTTCTTAGATATTAGATAACCTGTATAGTACTGAATGGATTAATGGCTCTGCTCTCTGACTCTTAATCCATGTCACACTGCACTCTCCTCTGAGAATAGCTTCACTGAGCTCAGTATAAAGCAGAACTGACTGTGAATGAGCTGAAAGAATTGAAGCCTAGAGCTATGTTTAAAAATCTGCTCCATTTAGCAACATGAGTCACACACGTCATTAGCAATTCTTGCAATTTTTTCATTAGCATTGCGATATTTCGTCTTTTTTCTGAAACCACCAGCTTAATCAAACCTCATGATTACACAAGAATTTTAATTTTCACCTAAAGTTTCTGGTTCCCAGTTGGGGGTGGGGTGGGGGGGGGGGCCCATGGGGNTCGCCCACGCGGCGCTCCGAGGTTTGGGGGGGGGGTGGGGGCACATGGGGAGTCAGGAAAGAATGGGTAAAAACTGATGAGCCAGTCTAATACTTACCAAGGGTCAGCATTTTACCCTAGAGCAGCTAATATCTGAAAGACTGCAGTCATTGCTTCCCTCCAAACCCTTGCACTTGACACACCTTTTGCCCTTTTAGGCATGATCTAATGGTTTGAAAACACATTGTGAGGGTGAACATTGGTCATTGTAAGAAAACAGGTGGATTTCCTGTATCATGTGCTAATAGACATGAAAGGAAATAACTATAAATGCTGTCAATGTTGCATGTGTTAACAATAACAACAAATTAATTCAAACAAAAAAAAATACACAAATTAACTTGTTTGGTTTAATAAGCAATTCTTCCCTGAAATTAGAAGGACTGCAGAGTCACAGCAAATATAGGCAAAGTCTTAATTTCTCCGAGTAGCTAACAATATATTGTACCACACAGAAAACCTTCAAGCCAAGGGGGGAAAAAAAAAACACCAAAAAAACCATGGTGACAAAGATAAAGCATCATCTGAAACCAAAAACAACCTTACCTCAAATAAAAGTGAAATAATGCCTAATTTGATTTTTTTCCTATCTAAAGTAGCAAAATTATGAAGAGAGAAGTCTCACACTTCCTCAAAATCAGCATTTGAGAATAAATACTATACTTGTATGAAAAAAAGAAGACTTGAAATATCTGAAAGTCATCCAGAAGACCTAATTTGAACACCGTTTTGTCTGTGTACTCCTTTATCTAAAGCAGTCTTGTCCCATCTCTTACTTACACAAAGATCACTTCTCTGTATTTTTCTACAGAACTTTATAAGTGATATTTGTAGTTATTCTCAAAAGCATTCAAGGCATGTGTGTACATTGCTTCATTTGGATTAAGCATTAATCCCATTAAATCAATCCCTTCTTTGTTCAAAGCATCAGGATTCAAAACCACAGGCACAGTCAGTTTTGAAATATCCTTTTCAAGTCAGACTTTTTATCTTAATCCATTTAAGTACACAGGAATGTAATGTGACCAAGTGCTCAAACCCTCTGAAACCTGACATTACTGGTCTGGCAAAAAGTATAATCACTAACAAGAAGCAATCAGAATGGTCAAACCTCTTTGATTTTTCTTTTCTTGAAAAGTCAATTCACAAGCTTGTCTGTGAGCAGCTCCAGTCACTTTTTTTTGCCTCCTCCTCCAAGTCCCTCCTGCATTGCTAGGAAAAACTCAATACATGGCTCTGGCATATAACCAGTAAAAACCAATAATGCTGTACCTGAAGCCACCTCACTGCTGACTTTGGTACTTTAAAAGGGCATATGTTAGTTTCACAGATAATAAATTTTACTATTAGTAGTTTCAAACCTTCATTCAGAGGTGAATATTTAATTACATGAGCCTCCAGTAACTGCGTAAATCTGCAGGCTCTGTACACATGTAAATGACAGCAGTAGCCATGTGACATCTCAACCAGGATGCCAGCAGCTCTGCTAAAGTTTTAGAGAGAGAAAATAAAGACCAGCTCAGCTAAACAGAACTGGAATGTGTCATACAGAAAGAATATCAACAACTACCACATCCTGTATCCTGTAATTCAAATCCCATATTCCTGATGAAAAAGCCATGGATGCACTTGAACACGCCAGATACTGAGCAAGGCATGGACATAAGGCCTTCAGTTTCCACCAACTTTCATGGTGGTTTTTCTGATATTATCAGCACCTTGCAAGCCTGAGCCCTAGACATCCGCACATACTTGGCTGCTTACGTCTCCCAAAATCTAACACAAGAACTGGCAGCTCTGAGCCCTGCTTCAGTATTAACTTAAAAAGCAAAAAAAACCCATCATATAAAACTCTTGATGAAATCAGTGTTCACTAGCTAGAGTTAAAAGGCCTATAATCCTTCCATAGGAATTATATGTATGGCTAATGGAGTCATAGTGGAGTATTTTCAATTTGAATATTCATTTTTCATGGGGTTTCAAAGCACACTTTAAGTTGTCTGAATGGCATAATCCTGTATGTATGCTCCTATGCTGTAATATCATCCATTAGTTGATGTATGGGGCTTTTTAAACTCTGTCTTACTTTTCTGGTTTGAGAGTAGCTTTTCTACAATTCTCATTAGCACATTGGAGTAACTCCGAGGGGTCTGTAAAAAGCTTTATTCGCCTTCCAGGTGCATGATGGAACCAAATTTGGAAATTTAATTAACACTCTGCAAAGAGCTAACAAAAGGACTACAGACCTGCTCTCAGACTTGCAAATTGTAATGAAATTCAAGCATTTGCTTGAGAAAGTTATGCATTATCTTAAGGTTACTGATAAAAATAATTATTAACATAATTATAAATAAAGCATTATACTTAAGTAGATTAAAATGTATTTGTAGATGTATAAGGAACATCTCAGTATAATTATCTTTTTCTTTCTCTTGTGTAACACACGGAGCCAGGGTACCTTGCTCCTGCCCAAAATATACCTGAAGAGTAATGCATATCTTAATAAAGACTAAACAAGTACTAAAATACATTAATAACTCATTACAAAAAATGTGAAGTGCCTCAGAACATGCACATAATCTCTTAATTGAGTATATACAGCTTCAGATTAAACTACTTAAAATCTAATGATCAAGTTTAGAATGACTTCACTCTTTTCTTGAGAACAGGTGTTGGGACCAAGTTCTTGATTTATGTCTTCTCCAGTAATACCTTCTGCCTGATGCAATGTCTTCCTCCCACCTGACACCTAAACCTGGAGTAGCTCCCTTTTTGAGTGAACTCTTCTGACTTAAAAGTAGTCTCATTCCCTTTATTACCAGTTTTACTGCTGATTTATTACTTAAAGCAAGCTTTCATGAATACAGTTCTGTAAATGCTTTATAATATACTTACCAATATAAATGTGCAGTCCTGTTTATAAATTGCATCTTAACTTACTCCACAAACAAGACCCACTATGATGAAACCTTTGAGGGATACCACATGCCTGTGCTAAGTCTCATTCTGTTATTTCACTAAAGTGGAAACAGACAATGTTCTTCCTCCTGAAAGGAGCACCCCACTCCATCTTAACACTTAGATTAGTAGACATGTTAGGACAGTTTCCCAGAGCACAGGATTCCTCTGAAATAACACCTACACACAGTCAAATAACATGCTATTTAGCAACAAAACTGGACACCTGAGAGTCTCTGCTTTGGTGATACTAGGACCCTATCAGCAGCACCACAGACCAGGATTTGTCATTCTTTTTTAATCCCCTCCAAACTTAAAGTCTTAGGATGCTTAAAGAGTAACAGAGTCAGCATCCTTCACAAAATGAGAAGGTACAAAACCCAGAGAAACTGGTCATTAAAAAGCACTAATAGAAGAAATATTTTTCACATCCACATCCAGAAAGGTTTGATCTGGTTCATGGGAAGGAAGCTCTCCAGAAACAAACCATGCACTTTTCTAGACATCATGACTAAAATAAAACATTTAGGAAAATATACAAATTATTCTAAATTATGAATTTCACATATTCTGTAACTTGATTCCTTCAAGTCCTGCATCCAGGTCATTTACGAAGGTGTTGAAGAGCACAGGGCCGAGGATGGTGCCCTGTGGAATCCCACCAGTGACAGGTCCCCAGTCTGATGTCACCCCATTCCCTGTAACCCTTTGTGTCCGACCCGTGAGCCAGCTGCTCACTCATCACGTAACTGTTATCCAGCTGTGCGCTGGATATTTTGTCCAGGAGGATCCTGTCAGAGACAGAATCAAAAGCATTGCTGAAGTCCAAAACAATCACCATGCACAACCCTGATGAGTTGTTGAATGAAAAACTTAAGAAGGGATGCAAGAAGCAGACTGCAAGGTGCAATTCTAATTTGAGCTAAAGATTGGTCACGATATTTACAAGTTCATTTGTTTAAAGACAGATGGAAAGTGCTGCCAAGATCCTGGCCTATTGATTAACACAAAGGGTGTCATCTGCTAGATATACATGAAACCTAACAAATTGAAGGCTGAGCTGGTGCACATATTTTTTGAAAAAGACATCTGATTTTAAATAAAAGACTAAGCTGTGAAAGAGTTCATTGCATTTTCCATTTAGTCCCTTCAGGTTGCTAATAGGTATAAAATGAGTGTACCTATTAAATAAATATCAAATAAAATTTTAAAATACCATTCTAATTGCAGTATCAATTTTTTTCTTATTTTACCTTCCAGCAATTAATTTTTTTCTTTTATATGTTAATCATTATCTTGAAAGAGTTTCCAGCATTACAAATCAATCTTTGTAAAGGTACTGCTCAATGGGTAACACCTATCCTCTTTACACAGTGAACAGGCTCATTTTTCTAAATTATAATACTGCATTCCTACAAGATTTCACAATTCCAAGGAGATTTAACTCCAAGTATCCATATGCAAATAGTCAACTATTCCTACAGTAGTTCCAGAAAACTCCCTAACCTAATGCAAACATCTTGACAAAAATTTCAATATCTAGAACAGGAAAAGAACTTCTAAAATATAAAAGCTTCTAAAAACCTTCCAAAAAATCAAGTTTTCGTGACAGAGACTCCAGCTTTATCACCTGAATGTTAGAGGGTACATTATAGCCTTTCCTAAACATCACCAAAAGTGATACACAGCAGATATTTTAGCAATAAAGTTGAAATACAAAAAGTTGGCATCACATAATTGGAAACTGCTTTTTATTCTACATTTGGTATTACTATAAAATATAGATACAAGACACCTCTTCATACAAAATTGAACTTCGACTGACATTTAAAATAATAAAAAAAAAACTATTTAATTCTTTTGTGGGGAATAGAAAGCCTACCTTCAGACTAATTAAGCACAGAAAGTAAAGCACTAACTCCATCAAACTGTCAGAAAAAAGTTAGAAACTCAAATTTATTTAGAACACTATCAAGGAAGAGAATTCTTTTCTTTTTTTCTGTCAGCTCTTTTTTTTCAGGTGTATAAATGAACAGAGGGAAAGATGATTTTTCAGAGATGCTATCTCTGCTCAATTGTATGGTGATGGATGTAATGATATCTCTATGTCAGTAAAGTACAGCCTAGGAAAAGCAGCATAATTTGAGATATTTAGAAGAATACACTACTGAAGTAAAGGAGGTTTGAAGTGATAATTAAATACTGTGTTACATACACTTGTACATTACAGACAAGGACAGATTGTGCAACCCTTATTTGCACTGGTGAACACTTACAGGAGTTGTCCTATTGACGTCAGCGAGACTACTTATGTGGGTAAGAGCTCACTAAAATGTGAAGGGTTGTGCAACAAAGCCCCAAACACGTCTCATTCCACACATTGTTTCAAGTTTTGTTCCTCAACCACAATTTTTTTTCTCTAATAGTGTTAATAATATTATTTCACTAAAGTTACCACTCAGAAAAATATGTGAAAGCATATGACTTGTTTAGTGGTATTTGATATAGTCCAGTTTTTCAACTAGACACCAAAGCAGGGGCACATGTGAGGATGGCAGGCACCTCTAGAGATCGCCACCAAAGTGACCCTCTGCTCAAGCAGCACTGGGTTTCTCAAAGTCCTGGTCTAGCCAGCTTTGAGTATCTCCAAGGACAGAAAGAGACTCCACATCCTCTCTGTGCAGTCAGTGGCAGTATTCAGATGTTTTTCTGTGTTCAGGTACAAATCCCTGTGTTTCAGTTTGCACCCAATGTGATTTGTCCCCTTGCTGGGAACAGCCACAAACAACCTGAACTGGCTCCATCTGTTTTACTTCCCCCTCTAAAGGATACTTGGACTTGAGGGGGACTTACCTGTTTGTATTTCTTTTCTTTCATCTTTATGGCCCTTCACTGGACTCACTCTACTTTGTCCACATCTCTCTTGCAATGGGGAGTACAACCCTGGGCCCAGCACCCAAGACGTGTCTCACCAGGGCTGGGCAGATGGGCAGGATCACCCTTCGACCTGCTGGCAATGCTCTTCCTAATGCTGGGATGCTGCTGGCCTTCTTTGCTTTGAGGGCACACAGCTTGAGCAGGTTCAATAGATTTACAGGAAGAAATGCTACAAGGATTTCTACTTCCTGGCAGGTGAAATGAAAATACCTTCTACTGACTCGGATGTTGGCACCACCGAATCAAAAACAACATATGGCATTGGCTGCTTTTCCAAAAGCTTTCACTGCTGTGGCAATGCTCTACGCACGCAATCTCATCTGGCAAAACATCTTCCATCAATACTATTTCGGACAAGAATTCAAATAATCTATTTGTTACTATTTTAAGAACTTCTTGTTGGCAACCACAGTAGAACAAAGACGCAGTGTTTCAGTCATGCCCCTAGTTTTTATTATAAAGCTTAAGCAAATGCCAAGAATTCAAGGCTACTTTCAAAAATTAAAAATGAGCAGCTGCATCTTTTCCCTGTCCTCCTCCCCTTCATCATCTCCCCACCCTCTTTTGTTTGTTTTGGAGACAGTATAGCTCACAAACACGTGTTCACCTCCAAAAAGCATCCTCAGAAGAGAAAGGAATGGGGAAGGGGGGAGAAGAGTTGGAAAGAGCAGAAGTGAAAGGAAAACAGGAGAGATGAAAACTGAAGGCTTGTATTTGTACAGGACTCAGGAAACATCTTTTTAAAAAATTCCCACATTCACAGGATGCATATCCTGCATTGTACCCTTGCTATAACAATCTATTCAAACTTTTCACAGGCAAAGATGATAAAGAAAATCTCATTGAAAAATTTTTTTCAATGAGAAAAAAATTCTGGTATAATCACTTCTACTAATTGATTTGAAACAGCCTGGTTTGTCTAAAGCCTGTTTGAACTTGGCCATTGACTACATTCAGAAAAACACATTAAAACCATAAAAAATCCATATAAGACAAACACTATAACACACGAAATTGAGGCACATTTCCACAAGGCTGGTCATAAACTTTCACTTTAACATGTCACAGTACTGATGGCTGAGATTCTGATTTCATTCTAGCTTGCAGACCAACCCAATAGTTCTCATGAGCCCATGGTAGGTCCCTTACAATATCATACAATGACCAAAAAAAAAAATACTAAAGCCATACCTAAAAAATCATGTGATAGCACATAAACACACTGATCCACTGCCAAAACTAGCCAATTAAAAGCTTTGTCATAAAATATCCAATAGAAGAAGAACACAAAAGGACTCCAAAAATTTTAAATTAGACAAAATAAAGAGATTTCACGAGTAGGTAGCTATCAACATTTTTAAAGTCCTTCAGATTCACTCTGGGAAAGCCTCCAAGACTGCAACTTCTGTAGGCTGGAGAATATAAATTTTAATACTATTCAATTTAACTGACAGTGACATGAAAGATCTGGAGAAAATCCAGTGCACCCAGATAACCAAATGACTCCATGCTATACTGCAAGAAAAATGGTAGCAGGAGGTCTCTCAAGGATATGGTATTAATGAAGTAGTCATAAATACCAGTACATTACTCTTTCTCCTTTACTATCACTGTCACATTATTTTACAGACTAATGGCTCCGTAATTTTGTGAACAGCAGTTCTGAGGACTTAATAGTGCTGGCACTGTTCACGTTACTACAGGAGCTAACAAATGTACCTGGCAGTGAAACTCATCCAAGTCCCTGGCACGTCTTTCCAGCAAACAAGCAATCCTGTCCTGCTTCTGTTTAAGTGACTGTGACACACACGCTCCAACTTTGTTACAAGAAATCCAAGCATTTCAAAGTCAATAGACACCAAATATTTTCATAAGTTGAGCACACTCAGCACGACAGCAGCTGGGGAAATTTTTATATGCATGGATTTTTATTTGGGGGAGGGGGGTGGTGGTGCAGAGATTAGTAAAAGGAACAAAGGAAAAAACAAAGGGTAATTAAAAATGCATCAACTCAAATTCTTTAGGCACAGTTGTCTTCTCATGTGATAGAAAGGTTCAAGAAATACTGGCTATATTATCAACAGGAAAAGGTCACAGGGCTACATAGATGGCTACATTTTCACCATGGATAAATGAACAGAGTAAAGCTGGGAGAAACACAAAGAAAATGCAGAAGAAAACTTTGGAGGCATGAGGATGAACATGGGTCAGAGAGTACCAAGACTACTCAAGAACGAATAACTAACCAAACTAGTATAAAATTAACCAGAAAAAAAAGCCCCAAAACAAAACCAACCAAAGAAACAACAACAACAAAATAAATAAACCAACCCAAAACACAAACTGACAGCTTTTACCAAAACCACGATATCCTGTCTACCTGTGTGAACTTTCATGTTGTAGCAAAGAGTAATGAGTGTGAGGAGAATGTTAGGTAGTCCAGGTTGAGGGAAGGCAGATCTCTTCACACAGTAGCATTGATAACCTCCTCTGGTCTACAGTGATTGGGGACTACAGCCTAACACGTGGAAGAATGAATGCATGCCATTCAAGAGGCCACGTAGCTAAACTAATTTGCAAGCGCATAATATCTAGAAAAGATCAGCTAGTACACTTTTCAGATTCAATAAACAAGTGATCTTTAAAAATATCCAAATCTAATCAATTAGTTTCTTACAAGAACTTGGAAAGTAGACTTTCCCAGGAAACGCAAGTATTCCAATATTTTGAAATTTGGTTTTATTTCTAACCAGTATTAAAAAGATAACATTATAGAAGTATGAAAATTGGGGACAATTTTGTTTGTTTTTAATTTTACTACTTCGTACTTTTATTATTTTCTTTAGAATTCTGAAAAATGTAAACTGAATTATTTCCTCATAATCTTTCTATTAGAACTAACTTGTTTGTACTTGCATTTCAACAAAGCTGCATTTTCCAGAACGTTCAAGTGAGTGGTGAGGGCCCACATCTCTATGCCACTCAAAATTCCTCTATTATGCAATATGCAGACATATGCTTCTTTCTTTAACTTTCCTTACTAGAAGCACCAGAATGAGCTAAACTTAACTAATTGATTTAGCTGGTAAACCATTAAGGAAAATACATTACAAGTAACATGAGCTTCCTTAGAGTCAGGCAAAGAGAAAAACAGAGTGAAATCAAGCACTGTTTTTCAATCCAAGAAGGCTATCCAGTCAGTCTGAAATACCACCAAAGAGACTCAAAGTGGAGTCAAAACTGCCACTCAAAACCAGTTTTGTGCATAACCATCTCTCGCCGAGCACTTATGTGTTTAATTAGGGTCTTTTAAAGCTATAGTCAATACATTCGTAAAAAAACATCATTTAAAAATAAAAATATTAGAAAACTGGATTAACATTTGCAGCTTTTCTTCAGAAAAAGAACAGTATAACATCAAAAAAACACACCCAAACCTGCCTATAAGAACTTTTTTGGAAGACTAAATCCCAAATAGCACATGTGACACATGAAAAATCAGTGGGTTCACTGATGGAAAAAACAATTATCTTGAATAAAGAATTTAAAGAATACAGTTTTCCAGAAAATTCAATACCTGCTAGGTAACATTAATTCTCAGTTGCTTTAATTTTGCAATTAAGCATGGAAGTGGAAAAGCACACGGTAATTTTTTTGGAACAGTTAAGGAAATCAGCAAATTTTATTTGTTGGAGCTCTCCAGTTAACATCAAATCAATTTTGACAATAAAGTGTTCTGACAAACAGTATCAACCTTATGTCACCTATAAAACATGTAGAGGATACTTTCCAAACTTACAATTACTGCAAAAGGTGAATGAAATATCTGGAGCTTGGTGGAGTTTTAGGGGCTAGGGGGAATTTGATTTGTTGGAGTTTTTATGATAGAAGATAATAAGAATTGAAATGCCTTCTTTAGAAATCTATTTTATTCATCAGCATTTTCTTTATCCCAGAGAGATTATGTTCTTAATATTCATAAAAAATATATATAGCATACATTTTTTACAGAGTGACAAAATCCAAAAGAATCAGCTGGAATTTAAGTAATCTCTATAGAAAAAGTTTTAATTAAGCAAAAGCTATAAACCTAAGCTATCAGTGATATTCTGCTTCCTCCTGGCATGTTGTGTCATGTATCGGACTTTAAAAGACCATTTAAAAGAATAACGGCCAACAGTTCATTATTTCAAGTTGTCATATATACAACATAGTAACCTAATGAACTTCTGGTGTGTGACTGCCTTCTTTTAAAAACAAAACAAAACAAAAAACCAACAAACAAAATACAAACCCTTGGTGAGAGATCAATTGCTAAGAGACTCCTTGAGATTTATGTGAGAATACATATAGATGGGATGAGCATCTCTCCTGTTATTCAAACTGAGAAAAAAAAAATTCTCCTCTAGTATTCAGGAAAAACATATTTGGGCCTCGGTTTCCTTCATACTCAGAGCATGCGTCTACAGCATATTCTGAACTACCTCAATTTCCTCTAAATCAAAGAAACACAGCATTGTCATTGTTTCTGTGACCAGAGGGGTGCAAAGGGATGCCTAAACATCCAAGAGAGCCTGTAACTCTGGATGTGATCAGTATATTGCTAACACAGGCCAAAAGGAACCACCAAACACAGGATTTTATACAACTGCCCAGGAGTAGGATCACCTGCAAAGAAGGTAAAATGTGCACTACTTCACCCTCCACGGCTCAAGTTCTTTGAACCAACAACTTTTAAATCCCTGCAGAGCGCCTTAGCCAGCAGGCAGCGAGGAGCTCCGGCTGGAGGCAGCGGAGGAGGGAGGGAAGCGTCTGCAGCAGGTCACAGGTGTTACAGATACTGAGAAGGCATGAAGCCAGAAGCAGAATGAGCAATAGTATTCCAGCACAGGGACCACAGCACTCAGCTGGTAGCAGGGGTACACCCTGATCCAAGTTTGTTCTCATAAAACTATTTCTGGTTGCCATACAGTGAAATTTTACTATACAATATACATGAATGATAACAATAAGAGAGTGTTTTGCTTTAGTTTAAGTACATCTCCTAGAACAACTCACATCCATCCACAGGCATATTTTTTTACTGGGCTTTGCTTTTAACATGTAGAAGCAAATGCTACTAAACTGTTGTATCAGTTAAGGACTTATGCTTTCCACTTCCCTAAGAGAAATGTAATGCCCATGCTGGAAGGATGTCCCACAGTTACAATGATAAAGATTGCATATCCAGAGATAAGATATTACTACTTTGTTATCAGGACCTAGGGATCCCCTTCATCACCCACAAAAAGAGAAATCCATTGTAGAAGGGCACTACTTCAAAAAGTTCCTGTACAAAGATCTAGTGTGCAATCATTCCACACACATGCTAGAACAACTATTTCCTTGATGGAGCTTTAATTAAATTGATAGAAATCTACCATAACTTCCCCCTGCTACTAAGGATACATAATTACACTTGCCAAACTAATATAGCCTTTAAGAAATCTATAGATTTATCTGTTTATTCTATAGAAATACATAAAGGTTATTTCATTTGCAGTACTAAGCAAAATTATTAGCTGAAATATTACAGCTATGGTTATAATATAATACATAGGCACAACACATATTTGTACGGTCATATGAAGATGACCATAGGAATCGAAATATTGTAGTCAGTGTGATGGTTAAATCATGGCAAGTGAATGAACAATTGGAAGAGTTCCCATTTCAGAGATCTGTTTGAGATGAGGCAGTAGGCACATACACAACTTGCCTTGGGGAGCATCAGGAAGCAGATGAACAGCTGAATTCATTATACTAAAACATGGCTTTGACTCTTTTGCTCAGAGGAGAAACCTCACCCAGAAGAGCGGCACTTCTGTTGGGTCATGAAAAGTGAAATTCTTGTTTCCACCCAATTAGAACAGTGAAGGAACAGCACCAAAAGATACACACTACTCTTATGCCAAATATAGCACCGATTTTAGCTTGCTTTCATCTGTCTTGATTTCTTTAAAGTAGCACCATGACGAAAAATGTACTAATTAATTTAAAAAAAAAATTACAGATGCACCAGATGCACTCGTAAGAAAACAAGCCAATGTCACAGTGCCTTGATGCTGGAAGTTTTCTAGTTCAGAACAATGATACTGAAATTAAGAGCAGCGTAATGGATTATTAGAAGCAGAATCTTCAAAACATCCTCAGCTTTTATTTGAAAAAAAACAGATTGCCTCTGAAGATAGAAAAAAAACCAGCGATGCAGAGGTTTGTATGCTCTTTAATGACACCCCTTAAAAAACATGAATCTTGCCATGAAAAAACTAGTTCTTAAATTTTTGTCCCCCCATATTTCCTATAACTGAATTCTAGCAAGCTGTAAATAACACTAGGTAAACTTGTATTTTATGCTCCACAGTCACTACCTTGTTATTTGAAAACGAAGCAAAGACCTGTCTTTAAAAAAAAATACAGACTTTGCTATGTTTACATAACAAATTTCTTTCTATTTAAATATCAATCCCCAGTACTAAAAAATATTGATTAATTAAACCCACAGACATTCAAGAATATCAATTTTATGACAATTTAAAAGAAAAAGAGAAGTTAAATGATTCTTGTACTTTTTTATTTTCCTCTAAGTTTGGAGGAGTCCAAATTACTACCTCATTGTATGTTATAAACTCACAGAGCTTTAAAACCTTATAGTATTCCTGACACTTAAAGATTAACTCAGGTCAGTGTTTTAGTCTTAATGTTACAGCTATAAACTCATACAAAATAAATATTTCACTACTGATGTCTCTTACTGAAAGCCTTCTATATTATTTACAACTCCTGTGAAAAGATCTAACAGTATTAATACTCATGTGCACAATGACTTTGCAGTACATACCCTGCATAAACATCTTCAAATGTGATTTGTGTCAGCTCCTTTTAATCATCTGAAGTACTGTCTTCCACATTCCCAAACAAATAGTTTGTAGAGCTAAAATGCTGGCTGCTCATAAGCACCTATCCCCATCCATTTAAAGATATGCTGCTGCTGACAACAGAGAGAGAAGTTTCTGTTGGTGTTTTCCTTCTCCTTACCACATCACTATACACAGAGCAATCTATCCTGAGGGCTCAACACCAATCAAATTATCCGGATGGACAAAAAAATCTCAATAATACAGTTACATGAAAATAAGTATCTCACATAAGAGGAATATAGAGTTTTAAATGGTTTGTGATGGGCCTTACATTTATGAGCCTAGCATTTTAAGACCTTCATCGAATTAATCTTATTTTTAGAAGTGCAAAGCTTTGCCATTAACTGTCATTGAACCCAGTGGGATTTAATTATAATGTTGCCATGTTCTGAATGTGCAGTCACCTTTTTCAGTTGTACTTACCAAAAACCAGAGCAATTGAAATACTGAGACCCCAGTGATTTTTCAGATCAACTATAAATGCTGAGAACAGCAACAAGCTTTCACACTTTCCAGTTCACCCTAAAAAGCAGACATAAAGCTAGCCAAATCAATGCAGTTTGAAATACTACAATGGTTCTGTGGATATTTCTAAAACTAGGTTGTACTAAATAGAGACACGGAACAAATGTTAATTATTTCTAAATTCAGGAATTCATTTATAAATCCTATGTCACTGTTTCTGAAAAACAGGAGTTGTTCTCACAGATGTCATAACCACTAGGAAGTATCTCAATGCTTTTCACAAACAAAGATAGCACAGCAATAACAGGAATTTAATTTGGAACTTGAAAACATTCAAAAGGACAAGTAAAAGGTGCAGAGACTACACCCTCACAAAAAGCTGGCAGGTGGCTTAATAAGCTTTTTAAATGAGGTATAGTCCTGGAGAAGCCACAGCAGCATTCATTTCTATGACAGTTACCCAATATGCTTCAGTTCTTTTGTAAATCCTACCACTTAGTGAAAAGAAAGAATTTGCATATTTGGATAATTCAAACCAAGTTAAAATAAACTGCTGTAATAACATTGTGGCTTTCAAGTGATACAAGGAAGATTGTCAGTTTAAATGAATATAAATCAAGAGTGTCCAAAACTTTTCTGTTTCATGTGCAGGCAGCACAAAACAACAGCTAGAGGCTCTAGGCAACAACTGCTCCATCACTGCTTCCTTCTAATCCACATGCTGCATTCCCTCACTCCATGAAGTTTGAGCCTGCCTGCTTGTAATTGTAACCTCATACCATCTTTTGAGCTAAAACCTCCTAATAGTCTTTTTCTTTTAAGGTATTTTCTTCAATACTCAGGAAGAAAGAACATGTTTTGCCAGCCACTGGAAAAAAAAATCAGCCAGGATAGAACAGCACATTCAGCACAGCTTCATGAGCAGCAAGTCTTCCTTATCAAACCTGATTTTCTTTTATGACAA
>VXBB01001140.1:360869-386546 GCA_013399915.1 Illadopsis cleaveri | reverse complement strand
GACTCCACACACTGCAATTCTCAGGAGCAGTCACCCGATGAACACAGAGAGGGTCACCAATTGACACCTTCGAGGTCACCAGATGTCGCTGTCAGGGACACGAAAAAACCACACTCACCGTCAGGTTGATGTGAGGAAAAGAAGGAAGTTTATTATGGTTTAGGGTTTAAATAGGATTTGGGATTTGATCCAGGATTGGAGGGCAGGAGGAACACCTCTCTGACCCAAATGGTCAATTCAGAAGTCCATCACAGAGAAATATGAAAACAATCTACTTTGTTTTGAGAAACTCCAGAGGAAATATGTAAATAATCATCAGAAGGCTGAAAATCAGGGCGACAGTTCATCATAGTAGGACTACAAGTCTTTCTCTTGTGTTTCCCAAGTATTATTACATAGTAAATAAAAATTTATGTTCTAATTACATGGAATGTATTTTCCTGGTACTCAGCAAATGAAACTGCATCAACCAAACTAATTCAGCTACCTTAAACAATACCTGGACTTCAACAAAGAAATGCTCTTTTTTCTTTCTCTTTTTTATAATGTCCCCATTACTTTATTCTGCATGCTATTTAGAGTACTAGAAAAGGTCAAAGGTTCTTTTTTAGTGTGTCTCTGTGTAAGTGGTATATTTTGGGAAATGTTCAAAAGAATGAGATGAGAGTGTTGAAGGAATCCGTGGTGCTTGTGTTGGAAGGCAGCCTCTGGGGAGCTGCAATCTGCTATTGAAGCACGATGTTTTTAAAGGAATCCACACTGCTTAACAAGGCATCTTGGATCATTAGCATTTATTTCTATGACTGCACCATGGCAATCATAAATCATCCTGTTGATAGGTCCCTTGCCTGGAGTATTTAGATTTGAGACATTGATCCCTAGGGGTCCACTTTTATAAAGAAATACTGTCCATTTCCATCCAAGGAAGGACACCATTGAGAGTGAACATGGACACAGGAAGACTTGTCTTCTTTTTGNTAAAGTCAAAGTCAGCTGTGGCATATATATGCACGAACATAGGAGATATGGAATGCAGCCACCTATACTCTGGTGCAAATAGCTTTGCTTCACTTAAAAAAGGGACCTTACCAAAAAGGTTTAGTGTGTGTATATATATATATTTGCATACACACAAATGGCTATATGTATACATTTATAAAAAGGCATTCTTCCTTAAATAGCTCTTGTTTGTATTCCCTATTAATTAATGTGAAACGCTTGTGTTAGCCTTGAAAGAACTGCTTCCTCAAGTCTTTTTAGTGTACCTCCACATTTTTGTGATGTGCTTATAAAGATTTTGAGGTTACAGGTAACTGTCATGTTAGATGTTGAACCTTCAGTTTCTGAAAGCACTATGCAGTCAGCTGCCAGTTTTTATTAATTATTTCCATTTATTTTTTCCTTAATATTTCAGCTTTCTCAGCTTGTAGCTCAAACTTCTGAGAAAGTTTGCTTTGCAACTCCAGCAAGTTCTTCAACAGCTGCTGGTGGTTAGTCAGCATTTTATAGGTCATTGTCATTGTATAGTAAAACAGTAAAAATGCTGTACTGAATAATGCCATATATTTAATAAATTTACAATTTTTGCAAGCAACATAAACCTTAAAATGATTCCTAAAATAGGGGTCTTTCTTAATATCTTTTCATCTGTTACACCTAGAAAATATAACTCATAGTATTTTCTGAGGCTTCTTTTAGAAATTTCCGTGGTCAACAACCATGACGGTGTTTTGCAGTTCTGCTTTGCTGGGTATGAAGCTGCTCTGTGTGGAAGTGAGAACGCTTTCATTTCCAGCTTTTATCATGGGGAAGGGTTTTATTTCACAAGAAGGTTATTTGTGTGGTGCTTCAGCAATGAGCTGTGACAGTAACTCTGAGATTGCTCTCTGAGAGCATTCCCCAGCCTTAGGATCTGATCTGACAACACCTTGGCCCTAGTCCTGACTGCACTGCAGGCTCTTTGCACCATCCAGAGCACAAGGTGACTCTGGAGCCAGTTTAATTGGCCGTGGAGGGATGTGCACAACAGAAGGAGCCTCCCTGGAGGCTCCACTGTGCCTGGTTGGGCCACTCTCAGGGAGCTGCCAAGCTGATGGTGCAGAAGCCTTTGGGAACATTGGCAGCCAGAGAAAATCCGATTAGACTTTGGACAGCTATGATTTATGTGAAAAGACTACACCAATAAATGTGCAGCCAGTCCACTTGCCAGCCAGGGTGTGGGGAGAAGTGTTCACAGTGAACTCGTGTTCACAGACTGCTTTGCAGTTTTAGTGTATCTCCACTCTATGCAGTGTTAAAGACATGATAGTTTCAGTTAAAACTCTAGGAAAAATAATTGAATCGATGTACTTCTGGGGTTTTTTGCTGCATAATTGTCATAGTGATAGAAATGTCCCAATCTGTGGATTTAACTTCACCCCTAGGCTCACATACAACCCAGTGTAAAGAGTTCCTCATTCCACTGGAAAGCATTGACAGGAGATGAAGAACAAGGGATGTGCAGTGAAGATATTTGCATGAAATTGTTAGGGGCGTTGTGGGAAGCATTTTTATCTTATAATTTTTCACCAATTATTCCTTTTTAAAAATAACATCACAAATTTGAGCACAACTAAAGGCCCCAGGCTTTATCACACATCACAACTTTTGCAATCACAAGAGAAAATGTACCCTTTCAGATTTTTGTGTTTTCTTCAGCCATCACACTTAGAGAGTAAAGGGAAATGATATTTAAGCTTTTCTCTTTTCTTTCTCATCCTCCTACCTAGAAAATTATGGCACTGAGTCAGTGGATAATTCAGAATAAAAAGAATAGCTCTTGTTTACATTCTTGTATCTAGTTTTCAGAGCTCTTTTTATATTTCAAAATTATTTTCTCTGATTATTTCTGGGTGTAAATTTGGCAGACTGTTCACACTGCATCTATTGATGATTCAATACCAATTGTCCTTCTCTGAGAAGGTAGTAATGATTTTTTTTTCATGCTTCTTTCTTTGTTTTTTTCTTTTGCCTTTTTTTAAAAAAAATATTCATATCCTGGCAACAGCTGCATCATTCCTCCACTAAATTTTGAAAAATATCCATTACCATAAGGGAACTATAGTTAAGAATCCCTTTGTAACTTTTAATAATAGAAATGTGCAAAAATAATGGGGCTATTACACGTGTAAAAGGCTCTGTTCATTCTTTATGTATCTTAGAATTTGAATAGATGACATATCAAGACTCAATGAATTGTTATCTTCCCCACGACTGAGGCAAAAGAGCAACAATGGAATTTTTGGGATGGCCATAGAATATCCAGGATGCCACTATGTCACAATCATGACACAAAAGAATGACACTCACCTGTCAGGTTGAGAAGTGAGGAGAGAAAGAGACAGTTTATTATGATTTGGGGTTTAAATAGGGTTTGGAATTTGATCAAGGATTGGGGGATGAGAGGACCACCTCTCTGACCCCAGTGGTCCACTCAGAAGTCCATCAATTTGTCCTTCCCTCTAGAAAGAATGTTGTTTACAAAACATCAGTCTTTGTTTAGCTTACAATTCCTGAGAAAACTCCAGTCCAAGAATGAAAACAATCAGAAGGATGAAAAATCAGGGCGACACCACTGTTTGAACTGCTTCTACTTTGGCCTGGGCTGGGCACTGCTTCACTGGAGTGTCAAACAATAACCAAATTGGTGGTGATGACCCACACTGTGGCAAAAAGAGCAAATCCATTGGACTACCAAGTCCTCTTTGGAAGAGGCAAATTGCATGTTTATTTTAGCAGAAAGAGTAAGGAATTAAATAGGCCCAGAGACAGAGTTACCCTGGGTTAGCTGCATCCAGACAGCGACTGAGGATTATCGGCCAGTCAGTGTTAAAGCCTCTCAAATGTAACTTTAGTTTTTGATTGCTTTATGTACCTCTAGTAGCATTTGTATTTGTAGTTTTTAAAAGCTTATTTATTACTGAGAAAAAGAAAATTGTTAGCTATTGTATATTTACAAAAAATAAGGGCTTAACCTCGCTGGAATATTTGCTAATTATCAAATGGTCAGTGTTTTACGTTCCTGCTTGAGTAAAGATGTGAAATATCCTGCCTGCAAGAGATACAAAGGCTGACATGAGGTGGAGAGCAGGTGATATTTAAAGAAACAAATTCATGAAGAGGGGGTTGAGAATAGCCTGTATTATTTACATACCATGCTACCTAAAGTTTCAAAGCCAAGTGATATAGATCTTTTTTGTCTTTTTAAGAAGTGTCCTATCAAAAACTTTTTTTCAGAACTCTGTCTTTCAACTATATGTTTGTGACTGTATTTTGAAATTTTAAAATTTGAGTGTCCCAACGTGAAAGATTATTTCTGTGGTTGCAGTCATGGCACTGTATCTCCTTGGTATTTCTGCCATTGTTGTAGCTTTCTTAAGCAGTCTTGTTCTGTATGTTTTATCATTTCTGTAGGAAAACCTAACATATATCTGGAAGTTTTGATAATAATTTTTATATATATATGTATGTTAAACCATGTATTTTGTTGATTTCTGTATAAAGTACATAGTACATTTTGCCATTTTGTTCTGGTTTTGACTTCTGCCAGAAATAATTATGTCGAGGTCTCTCTCATGTATTTACCATGCATCTTATTTGATAGTCCAATTCAGAAAAAACATTTATCTGCTGGACATAAAATAAATGATGGTAGCAATGGTGCTTAGCATTATGAGAGGATTAAAAACAGTCTCTAGTCAAAGTGTCCCATTCAAACAGCTCAGCTAACATTTCTTCTCTCACCCCAAGTGCCAATTGGACTTCAAACTGGGGCAAATAGTGCAGCAGAACAATGTAACATCACAGGAAAAAGGTGCCCCTGCAACATTTCAGAGTGGGGGATGCAGACATGTGAAATTAAAGGTTTGTCACATCCTGGCACATCAGCCATGTCATTTCACCCACGCCACAGCATTGCAGACTGGAGGTGACGTGCCACAGCTGCAAAGCCAGCAGATGACAAGCTCTTCATTTAAACACTGTGCCAGATGCCAGGAAATTCTGCAGTCCCCACTGATGTTCTGTATAATCAGTCTCTAAGCCACTGTGCTCTCTCCAGTGTGGTATTTTGAAACACCACTTAGGCAGAACGATGATTATCTACACTTTAGGTGTGCATCTGGAATAAAATAATGCCAATAACCCTCTCCCCACTATCCTGTCCCTGTATCTGTAAATCATTTAAATATAACCCTTTATTTCAGAGCTCCACATTTGCCAAGGAATATCAGAAATCCACATGAAGTCCCAAGTGCCGGATTTTGTGTCTGGATCTCTGATTTAGCTGAATAATGTGTAAAAGTTCATGAGGTGTGAAAATGCATATAGATAGCTCCAACTGCTTTATGCACATGAGGACATTAAGATTTCTTCCAAGGTCAGTTCAATTTATGCACACCAAATCAGAAATGTCACCTGCCTTCAGACAAAACACATGACTAAGAATTTTGTTAATAGTAGCTTACTGTCCCACCATATTCTCTTTTGAAACCCTCATATTAAAAGAGGGATGATGTGAAGACCATACTTTCTTAAAGATGTCATGATCTATTGTAATTGTAATTTAAAAGTAAGAACTGCTAGCTACTCTCACGATCTTCATCTTCCATATGCTTAAAAGCTAAGAGCTAGATTTACTATTAAATTTGGTTCTAAGACTTGTTTAAAAAATAACTGCAATGGCTGCAGACATACCTGTACCTTTTATTTTTTACACATTTCAAATATACTCACCTATTCTTTATTTGGACACATCCATCCCGTTACTGGAAATCATGTTTATAACAAAATGTATTTTTTTCCCTGTTCAAAACAATTACTTGGTCTTATAAATTGGCCAGTGAAATTTTTCACTAAAAGTTGTATTGCAATTAATAACACTGTCAGTCCTTGTAACTGTGAATTGTTGATAACTGCAGGCTATTGCTAATGCCACAACAAAGAGTTGTTTTTAAAGCATGCAGCCACATACTAAAGAACTTACTGACTGGATTTGATTAAACTGTTTTGGATAAAAGAATAGGCTTACACAAAATGGAAGTTGACAGAAAGGTGTGATCACTGAAAAACATGAGATAAATAAAACTACCTGTGAGAGTGGTCCAAGGAGAAAAATTCATACCCTTTATTTAATGTTTATTTATTATTTATTACATGTAATTTATAGTTCATTGGTTCAAATATATTCCAGAAACAGAAAGTTATTTACATTTGAAAATGTTGAGCTATTCAGTGCAAAGTGATGCCTCTGTTCATGTGCTTTGTGTCATAATAACTTCCACATTTAAGTTTTAGATCCCCTGCCCGTAGCTCATCAAAAAGTGTAAGGATTAGCATAAGTAACACAGATTTATGTCTACCGTGATCCAGGGATGTTCTTTTGTGGAAAAGGATAAGACATGTCAAGTCTTACTTTCCAGCAAAGCTTTTCTCTATAAATGATCAGGTCTGAGTGTTGCTGAACCTGAATACTACCAGAATTCTAAAATGATACTCTTAATCCTTAGTCACCATTCTTCTTTGTGACTGCTAATAACTTGCAAAATTAAGTGTTAGTCTTTGCTGCTCTTCTTCTTCTCCTTTTTTTTTTTCCCCTCATAATCTCTGAGAAGTTGCTGATGAGAACAAACAGTTCTGAAATGATGTTTATGAGTTTCTGGCTGTTTTGGAGAGTAGGACATGAGGATTAAATCAGTAGCTAACACAACATAACAAATGATCAAATGAGGCATTATTTATGTCTCATGTTGACATAAAGGCAAGCTGCTACCTGCTGTGTTATTTCTGCACAGGAATTTCAACAGCACTTACTTTCAAACCCACACTAAAGTGAGTAGCCATAGACATGGAATGTTTAAAGTCCAACACAATCCATGACTTTACAATAAGTACTCTTGAAGTGCATCAACTTTAGGATAAGACAAAAAGTCATAATCATGGTGGGTAGACAAACTCACTTCACTTTTAGTGCTGTTTGGATAGTCAGGGAGCATTAAGCTGCATAAGTTCCTGGAAGTCACAAGGCAACACTGGCTTGAGAAAACTTCCCTGCGGATTTCACGTTTTAGAGTTCCAGTGGTTGCTGTGGCCCATCCCTTATGTGCAGTAGTTTTGAGTAAGGTACACCAGGCACACTTAAAGACAGGAAGTTTTTCACATATCAATGATCCTGATTTTTCAGATTCACCCATGGATTCTTTCTGGGCTTTTTTCCCCTCCCTGAAAGTGTGTTTGTATTTCTTAAGCACAAATATACTACATTTCTAGTTAGGAGATTAAAAATGTAAACTAAATGTGTTGTTCCCTGAGATGTTCTTATCTTTTTGTGGGTTTACTGTTGGAAGAGAAAAGTTAGCTAGAGTTTTAAGAAGTATTACATGTATGAGTTGAAATGCAGCTAACTGCATGAAGAAAGACTCTGCTTTCAGCTTACAAGAGGCATTTTTAATGCCAACTTTAATTAAATTTCACAAATGCTATATTACTAAGAAACACAAGGTTCCAATAAGAGGGAAAATTTTCTAAGACTGGAATAATTCTTTAAAGTCTTCAATATTTGAATAATTAGTAAAACATACATTGTTACAAAATAAGTATCAGCGTTGTCCCTTTGAAAATCACAATAAGAAATGTCTTCAAATTCCTGCAGAAGCAAAGCATACTTTTTTGGATCAGAAAACACATAGGTGTGGACTTTGTTTAAGAGATAATACCTGTGCTAATCACAGTGAATTTAAAACTCTGTCAGAATTTCTGTAAAAAACCCCAACATTGGTTGATCATCTGAATGAAATCTCAGATACGTATTTCCTGTTCCAGTTGTATGGGATATAAAATTTTTTCCTTTTTAACTCAGTCAAATTGCACAAGAATGAGCTTTGCATGCCTAATGAAGAACAGCTCAGAAGATTAGGAACAAAGCATTTTTGTAGAACTAACACAAACTTCAGATATGTGAGTGCAGAAACTGTTGCTTAGCCACAAATGGTTTCTGTCAGATTCAGCTTTTATCTTGGATATTCCTGAAGGAATCTGGATTAACATAATGAGAATGTTCCTGAACCATCTCGTCATAATTTTAGAAATTTCAGTGCTGAATAGTACACTAGGCTTTATTACAAATCTTCGTGACTGAGTTTTGTTATTTTATAAAATATATTTGCCCCATACAGTTTCGTTTGCACTCATTTTCCTGTTTGTCAGCTATTTTTTTATTGTCTAGAATTTGAAAAAAGGAGACAAAATACCAGTAAAATTCTGGTAATCAGTAAATCACCAACGTTGATGATTATATCATCCAAAATAGCAAACAATTGCAAGTTCTCTGTATTTCCTTGTGCCCTTTGTACAGAACATGTGTAAGGGGATGTTCATTATATATTGTTGTGAGTTACAGGTAATTAGAATTAATTCCAAGAATTAATGGAATTGAAAATATCCTTCATCTGGATTTTGTGGTAGGATGAGAAGCCGTGCATCAGTTTTAAATTTGGCAATCAAAAGAAATCAATCATAAAGGAGTAAAAATAGATAATATGCATTGGTCGTCAATGAAACTATCTGGATGGAAGTGTTTTTAAAATATGAAATATTTGCAGTGATACAAAAAATGTGTTAAGATTTTTCACAGACAGGCCTTTTTCCTTTCCTACATCAAAAACACAGAGCCAACGTTATATGGTTGAAGAGCTGATGATAAAGAGGTTTTTCTGTTTCATTCAAGTTATTGACAACTTGTATCACAGCTTTATATCTCTGCTTGAGTGTGCAGCATTTTTCTCTTTATTCTTGCTCTTTTTACAGCTTTTAAGCTATTTTCTTTAATGCAGTCTATGATTCCACTACTCTTTATTAAAGATGGAGAATGATCCTTCACAAGGGAGGCAGGTTTGCCATCAGAGATAACATCACAATTTCTTTCAATGCTTCTGTTAGTAATATAAAAAATATTTTTTATAAAAAAAGTTTATTTTGTATAAAAGAGTTTATTTTGTAAAGGAACTCTCCTGGAATTTCATCTGTCCTCCAGTTCAAATACGTACTTACCTCCTTTTCTTATTTATAGAGGAATTGTAACACACCTTTCTTAAGAGCCAGTGTGGACAAAAGTGGCATTACTTGTTGCTGATGGTGTGGTTTTAAGTAAAACAAACTCTCTCTGAAATCTCTAAGAATTTATAGAGCATGGAGGGGTTTTAGTTCTTACCTTGACTTGTGTATCTCAGAAAAAACAGTGTATTTAATGATGATATCAACATGATTTGCACAGATGGCAGTGAAGTAGATTTTTCCCATAGTGAAATTGATGGCAAGTCCCTTCTCCTTGCTGTCCTCTGCAAATTACTTCCCCTTCTCAAACTGTTGTTTCAAGAACTCCTTCTTGCTGAGAGAAATGTATTAGGTTAGTTACCTGATACTTATTTAGTGACATGGATAAAAGCACACATAGAATTTTGGAGGTGTAGGTGAGCTCTGTCACAGACACAGCAGGAAGAGAGGAGCCTCAGAAAGCAGAGGATGCTGCAACACAAGTCTGAAATAATGCCTCCAGGATGTTAAAACTCTGTGGCGGCTGAATTTTTGAATTTTTTTAGTAATTTTACTAGTTGGCAAGGATATTGAATGGACCTCTGTGAATACTGAAGTAAATTTAAAATTGGAATTCTGAAATCTGGTTCCAAGTCCATAGATTGGTGCATAAATATATAACTGGCCTGAATTTTAAAAGGTTGAATATCATATTGAAGCAAAGGAAATTATTCCCAAAGGATGGATACCAGAGACTGGTTTTAGATGTCAGTGTGGAAAACTCAGACTTTGGGCTTTAAATTCTAAAATATATACAATAACTCTTTGTTTGTCACATCTAAATTTTACTATTGATCTTTGTTAAATGCTGTGAATGAGATGTTGTTAATGAACATTTTTTGCACTTTGGAACTGTGTAACTGAAATTCCTGTTCTCAGATGACCAGGTCTGTAAATCCTGGCCTGTAAGGTGCTCTGTAAGTGCTGCTTTTCTGAATTCTTATGAATTTCTCAAGATGTGAACTGAGCTAAATGGAATAAATGCCAGTTTGGGTTAGCACACAAGTAAACCTGGACAGAAATTGTCCCATATACCCCTTTCTGCTGGAAAATGCATAGTAATGAAATGATGCACCATGATTTAGTGATTTAGTATTATTGTTACTCTGCAAACACTTAAAATGTTAGTCACTGTTGTGACTAAGGCAAAACATAAGGCATACAGTGCTGCATACAATGCAGTTTGTGTCCATCTATTTGCATCTAGACTTTTCTAGAGATTTTGGGAGCAAAGAAAAGATCATACATAGAAAATTCTTTCTGAATTTTAACTTAGTTTGACTCTTGAAAACAAACTTTGAGAGGTTAATGAGGGTTCTGTGAGTGTTCACAGAGTGATAGCCATTAAAAAGATGACAACTGATGTGGTAATTATATCTTTTTATGGAAAATTCTCTCTGCTTATTTGATCATTACAGAATTCACAGTGAGTTTCTGAACCCCAGCTCAAGAAGGTTTTAGAAGCTGAGGACCCAAGCCTGTGCACAGATTGTTCCTGTTGCATTGTCTCCAATGCTTGCATTTTTCAATCAGTGACTGCACAGCAATGGAAAAAGATATTATTGTTATTATTGCTTTGTCCTTTAATAGTTGCTTCTCCAGAAATTCACATAAGGTGGAAATAAACTAATTTGATGTATCTTTTGGGCATATGCAGGCAACTCTGTGTAAGTTTGGGAGGCTGTGGAAAAGTAGAAATTTTGAAAAAATAGAATTAAAATATTGTGAGCACAACACATGGAGATTTCACCGACCCCCCCAGCACCCAACACCCCCCTCCAAATTTTCCTGCACAAGTTTTAAAATACTTGAATGCATATATTATTAATTATCTATTCAGTATTTGGCTGCATTTTTCTCCTTGCAGTTGTGAAACAGTCACATGTTATGAAACCTTGCCAAACAGCACAGGGAGGTTGTCAGAAAATGGAGGTTCTTTACATAAGTAACATATGTAGATGAATATATAATTAATTAAGAGTGTATGAGAGGGTACATCCTCTGTAAATCTGCAATATATTATTCATTTTTCTTTGCCTTTTCATTAGTTAACCTATTACTGTAATTATCACTCATCTTTTGTGGCAAGCTTTTTAGATTAGAATTAATCACTCTAAAAATAATGCAGTCACCTAAAATATTCTCATCATCTAAGGTGAATTCTTTTGTGGTGCTGCAACCTGATATACCTTGGTGAAAATTTGTAGATGTGGCATTTTATGTACGTTAGGGAAAAACAGGCTGACTGCATGAGAAAAGGAGTGGTGAGTCAGAGGAGGGAGTTAGGAGTGACCTTTTCCTTTTTTATTCTTTGTCTTCGTCTTCTACTTGTGGTGGTAGTCATCATTTTCAGAGCAGAAAAAATGCCAGGCTAATTAATTCAGTATCACGTATAAATGCTTTCTGAAGTTAATCAACAACATTATGTCATTTAAAAAAACAATTGGGATGTAAGATATTTAACTGTATTCACATTATCAACAAATAATATTCACAAGTCACATAAAAATTCCTCGTGGGGCCTGTCAGTCAGTGATCCAACAGGTTTTGGCCAAAAAGTTGTCTGATGTTCCTTGACGTGAGAGTTTCTGTAGTCTCCAAATGTTTTAAAAAAACCCCTAAGTGATGCAAGATTGTCTGCATTTCTTTCTCATTTTTTCCTGTAGTGGTATAATGTTGTGCTCTCAAGAAGTAATTATGACATCTGAGAATGGATTTAGAGGTGTTAAAAGCTCTAAATTAACACTTCTTGTAAAAAGAGGCTGAGGACTGTATGTCATTTTCTTCTGTGTTAATGGTTTCAGAAGGTGGGTGAGTGAATCAGCCCCAGCTGGAGGGGTCAGCCTTGCAATATTTCCACCATCACTTGCACTTGGAGTACTTGTGACAACAGAAATGGTTTACATGAAAAATATTGGAAGGAAATTATTTTGGATCATACAGCATGACATCTTTATGCATGATGGATAATCCTGGTGTGTGGGCTGTCAGCCAGGAATTCTTTTCCACTGCTGAAGCTTCAGCCTGTAGCAGGACTTGCATGAGGTGCAGTCTACAGAAATACTATTTAAGAATAGATTTTCAGATGTTTGCCCTGTGGAAGGAAGATCTTTCACATTTACAACTCTCTCATATCCAACAGGTCACAGTTTCCCCAGGAAGGAAGAAACATGGCCAACCTCTTTTCTTCTTTTGTCAAATGTGCCATCAACAAGCTAATTGTCTAATTCTGATTCATACTTTTATCATGTCTGTTTGTGCCAGCTTTTATGTCCAGCCAGGAAATAAGACACTTGTCCTTTTTCAAGTTTCTTTGAAAAGATCAGCAGAAGACAAATTCTAATTGGAGCTCCTGTTCATCAGGTCTTATATTTAAGAACAGAGCAGGACACTTCCCATGTGTCCTTGTCACAGTAGCTTCCAGTCTGTTGGCCTGCAGACACAAACACTCTGTAGAAAAGTGCAGGTAATTAATGCAAGTAGTGAAAGTGGCTCTCTGATTTGCCTTTATATCAATCATTCCAAGTTCAAACACCTCAGTAAAAATTGCAAAATGACAGATTTTTTATAATTCCTCTGGGTGATGACTAAAATGGTAGAACAATTTTGAATTCCCTGGTAGTTTTAGTAGTACTGGTCTTTCTAAATCTTGCATATTCAACATTAGGAATAACTTAGAGAAGGTATTGGTATAAGTAAGTCAATCTGTAGAAAAAAATGCAAGAGGTGAGGTATCAGTTCAAGGTAAATTTACAAAGCCTTTCACTTGCCCATGTTTCAGCAGGAATCCAGAGGGGTAGATTTTTTGTAGCATTGCATTAAATGAGTTTTTGGCCTTAGTGCAATGAAAGGTTGTTATTCAAATCATTGTTAATAAACCATCTGTCCCTGTGTAACTGTAAATGGTTTGGTCATGTAATCTTTTGCAAAATCACCTGGCTGCATCATTTAATGATCATGACAGAACTCTATCTTCAGTCATGCCTCTGATTTCTGTGGCAGTAGTTTGTATCCAAATCCATCATCAAAATATCTGTCCCATGTCTCTTATTCACATAATCAATCTGACTCATTTTGACCATGGAAAACCAGATATTTCTTCTTAATATCTGTGAATATTCTCTTTTCTAGAAGAGAAATGTAGCTGCTTGGTACTAGTTTTTCTCCAAATGGACGTTTGAGTGGGATAGTTTAGGCATATGGCCCTGGAGGTTTTAACTTATTTTGAAACCAGGTGGATTTCTAAAACGGAATTTCTTTTCATCCAGACACCACTTTGAGCACAAGAGATGAAATAACAAGGTGAGGAAGAGTAAATGTTGATAGGTGAATTGATGTACTTTTCCCTTGCGGTTTACATAAAAGGAGAAGTAAGGAGAAGTAATAAAAGTTGCCATTTGCCATGTCTCAGGAAAATGAAGCATTTCATGTTCACCTGGTCACAGACCCATCTACAACACCATTTTCAGCATGTGAAAGGTGCTTGGAGGCCTATTCCTATGAAATGCACTTGCTTTTACTACTCCTAGTGAAGAGGCAGGTAATGAGGAGAAAGTTTGGAACAATTAAATGAACTGCAGCCCCTTGTTCCCTCACCCATTAAGGAAAGAGCATTACAGGAACCAGCTATGGTGAATAATAACTCTGGAAAACTAAGAAGAGTGCTGACATTAGTGATAATGCACTTTCTGCCTCTGGAAAGTAATATGTCTGCAAAGCAAACAATTTGAAATACACTCAAAAGCAAAGAAATACTGAGAGTGGAAATGCTGGATAGCAGATTGAAGCAAAACACGAGTTTGAAATGCAGTCATTGACGGTAGGAAAAGACATCAATTGGTACATAAGTGCTGCTGGGATTTACATAGAACATTAAAAAGTTTGGAAAAAGCAAAAAAGCATAGCTCATACGTCAAAAACATTGGAAACAATTTACAGAAGAAAACAATGTAGCTATTGATTCCCCAAAATGCCTCATAAAACTTGATGGTACTGGGAATTGAATGGGAACATGTGGTTCTGTGGGCTGGATTTTGGCCTGCATTCAGTTACTTGGGGTTTATGGTCACCCCTAAGCTAACAAACAGGGCAGGCTGAATCTTGCTACACCTGCTTCTGTAAAACTGGAGTTACAAGGCAGGAAGGACAGAATGGCTGCATGACCAAAGTGACACACCTGAATGGTCCAGTGAAGGAAAGCAGGCTCTGCTGAATACAGAGATGTTCTGGTCATGGAGATTAGATGATATTCCCCTTAACAGTGGATTTTTGATTTGACAGTTATTGAATACACCAGAAATAAATTTATGACTTGTTGCAGGTTTTCTTAGGGAGAGATATTTGGACCGAGGGTTGAGCTACCCCAGCTGAGGCCTCACCCTGAGGCCTGTGAGGCCTGTGGCGCAGTTAGAAATTCTGCTAAGGGGTTACTGTGAGACAAGGGTTTCTCTAGGTGTTAATAGGTGTGGTTTTTAGTGTTCACGCTTTAGCCACCTTAAGGACAAGTTAAACAATGTTTGTTTGCATTCTTTCTTATGCTGTATGCCAATCAGTGAATGCCTGTAACTGTAAACTATATGAAGAGTATATAACCTGCCATTTTAGAAGAAATAAACAGAGAACGTAGCACTAATTGTACTGGTCGGATCTGCGTTTTTGCTCTCGTCCAGCTTCCCATTAATTAAGGGGTTTTCCTGGCAAGAATGACTAAAGCAAATCTTACAACTTGGGTACTTCTAAAATATATTTTTTCTGGATAGTTGCATACTCTAATCAATTGTAAATCTAATGTAACAGCAATTCACATCTGTGTTCTGTGTGTGTTAATTTATCTATTTGTGCTTCTCAGTTTCTCAGTTACTCCGAACACAGAAAGGGAATTGCTGTCACAGTGTTGCCTCTATTCTGTAAGTTGTTTACCCAGCTACCATAAGGCTGCCTTGTTTCAATAACTCACATGGAATTCCACATTGCTGGGGATGCAGTTGATAAATGTAGGGGTGTGCACGTGTTCATGTCCACCTCTGCACCTGCACAGAGCACACACTGAGACACCCAGGGCAGCATCTGAAATATGTGTGAATAACTTATTAGATCTTTAGAACAGTACAGCTCCTGTATTCTGACTAGCTTGAGTATTTAATTTAGAAAGAACTGATGAATTTTTCATATTGATATAGTCATTTGCCTTTTGTGTTTTGTATCCATAGGGAAATACATGGAGTTGCCAGGGTTACCATGACTTTTCTTCAAGTCCTGGGATGATGAAACACCTGCAGTTCATGGATATATGTCTCTGTGTGGGGTGAAAAGGTTTCTGTCTAGGGCCATTTGGACAAAGTTGGGATGAACAGCATCCCGTATCCCAGGGAAGCCTGTGACTAGAACTGACCTTGGCATTTCTTTTGCAAGCTTGTGCAACACACAGAGAAACCACTTTCCTATGCAGCAGCATTTATCACTTGCAGGGAAAAAGTAAAGACAACATTACAAATACCTGGGTGGTGAAGACCCAAAGCCAGAAATTGTGACCCTTAAACGTGTCTTGCCATGGGAGCAGCAAGTCAGGCTCACAACTCTCCTTGACTGGGAGCTGCCATGCAAATGTGGTTGTGAATTCAGGGATAGGCTGCAACCAATAAATATAAGATCAACTGCTGCAGTAAACCTTCCTGCTACTTAATTCCACACAGACGATGAGACTTTACACATTTCATAGTATTTGGTTTCCCCAAACCATATAAAGATTAGGCTTATAACATTTACATATGGATGTATGAAGTTCTATAGCAGATATAACTACATTTGCAACTTCAGCCTAAAAAACATAGACATAGTCATTTAAAGTCAAATGTTATGACATATCATCACAAAAAAAGCTCAGTAGAAGTAAAAAATCAAGGCTAAGAAAGGTAATATTTAATATATTAGAAACATTTGCTCTATTTTTTTGTGGCTTTAACAAAAATATTCTTGTAGGACCATTCCCTAAATATCCATCACGAAGCTTTATACTAATGAGAGTACATATGAGTAACTCTGTTTCATTATCTTTGATTATCATGCACTAATACTGCAAGTTGGAGGTGTAGACCCAAGCTCAGTTTTTTAAGAGTAAAATGAGTACTATTTATATACATGTGTACATACTAGTTGCACTTAGACTCAAGTAAGATGTGATTCTATGATCTAGACAAAGGCAATTATTTTATTTTAGTGACAAAATTAGAAGGCTGTCTCGAACTGATGTGTATTCTTTCGTTTAAGATGCCAAAGACTTTTGTCTAATTATCTTCAAACAGCTTAGTTCTGCCCAGGTTAGAAACTGATGTACTGTTTTGTTCAGACCTTAAAACTACAGTGGTGCTGTTTTACCTGTTCTTTTCCTTGTTTTTTTCCTCTTTCTTGTGAGGGATGGAAGTCTTTGTCTGCTGCTAACCAATGATGACACTGATAAAACTTGGCTATTTTCAATAAAATAGAATAAGGTCAGTTTGGATAAAGAATATCTTATGCTAGTCAATATGCTCAAGGACGGCAGAGAAGGGGAAAGAAGCTGAGTGGGGGAAGGAATTCAGTTACACTTTTTTTCTGGGGAAGTCAAATACCTCTGCAAGACTAAAATTAGAAATGTGTGCTGTATTAAGAAATTAGTAGTAAGAAAGGTGGACAATCTAACAAAATTATAAGAAAGTTATTTGTCAAGGTCAAATATTTCAATTTAATGCTGCTTGAAATATCTTTAAAGTACTCAAGTGAAGCTGTGTGCATATCTGAAAGCACTTCAGTCTCATAGTGAAGGTTTTACAGTGAAATCAGAAGATCAGCCAGTGGGGCAAAGCACATCATGAAGAACACGTATAAGAACTTAGTTATGGATTTTTATGGCTGCACCATGTAGTAAGTGCTAGGAGGACTTGATAAAAAGGAACCTTCTCAATAGATGTTCTCAGTTCCCAAGCTGGTTTTGCATGACTGGCTCCAGTGATTATTAAATTCAAACACTTCCAGGTGTTTGGGCTGAACCTGAAGTCCACTGATGCACTTAAATGCAGACCTTCTCTCAACAGCTTCCACCTGTGTTCCCTCCTGGGTCAGTCACACTCTCTCTTTCAGCTTGTGCAAAAACTTAATGCTGTCATTGGGTGCACTTTTTATCATAATAGAAACATAAAATAAGTATTTTGGACTGTCATAGGATTGTGCTCCCAAGAAACTTCAAAACAATATATTGAAATCAGGTTAAATGTATATGTACCCTGAGCAGCAGAGTATACTGCAGTGAATGCCATCCAGGCTGATAACTCTTCATAGAGCAGGACAGAGCCAAGGTTTAGCTTCCAGTAATAGTCTGAACTCTTTGTCAAGACCAACCACCCTGCAGTATGTCAGTGGAGCGGATTGAAAGACTGGGACAGATGTCAGGTGGAACTTTCGACTGGGAGTTGTTTCTCTGCCTGCCTAGCACTCAGAATGCTTTGGATATGTGGGTTTCCTGGATTAAATCACAATATTGATGTGAATAAGTAGACACAAATCCCTGTTTTGCCTAATTTGACAACAAGAAATTGACCCCAACTGAGAAATGTTATGCTGCATTATCTGTATTTTCTTTCAGGATTTCCTTGCAAACAGAGGTAAACAGTGTAACCATGAGAGGCTTTGGAGCTTTGTATCACACCAAGAGGAAAGAGAAAAGAGTTTGGTTTTGGGCACCTTAGTGCATAAACCTCACAGGGATTTCTTTGGTTTAGAGGGTTCACAAGACTGATCCCTGTGGTCATCAGGGAAATCTCTCTGCCACTTCCTTGTCCTCAGAGGGTTGAGAGTTTTCTCAGAGTACAAAAACTTCTTTCTCCAAGCTGGCCCCTCTTACCAGCATGGTGTTTGCAAAGCAGCTGAAGGCATCTGTGCTAAATGCACCCCAGTCCTCAGCTCCTTCAAGGCCACCAAAGCAGTTTGATTTAGATCATTGCTTCAGTGAAGACAATGCCCTGTAAGTTTGCCAATGTAATCCTGGTTTCAACAGCACAGGACATGAGTAGTAAAACATACTAGTGTCCATTTAAGTTTAGATATAAGTGTGAAAAAGAAGGGAAATGAGGATAAAATATACTTCTACTATATATTTAACAAACAGTGCCTGTTGATTTGTGCCACTCCTCTGGAGCACCCTGGGCATATCTTCCAAGTCTAGAGTTTGTAGAAATTATAAAATAAAAGCTGAAATTACTCTTAAGATCTTAAGTCCATTCTCATTTATGTTACCATTTATCCCCCTAGGAGTTAGATTTTGGGTACAGATGGAAATGCCCTTGCTGCTATGCTTGACTAGATGCAGAACGCAAACTAAAATTAAAACACATTAAAAAGAATGAAGGATTTCCAAAATCTTCACACACCCCACCCCCTCCCCCCCCAAAAAAAGGATTTACTGGACAAAAGGAGGAGAAATAATGTGGAAGACTTAATTCCTCAGTAATTCTGTCTCTGCCTTCTCTCCTATGACACGTGGTAGGTGTAGGCTCCTAACACTCCAGTCTGCAGCATCTCCTGAGGGACCAAAGGCTGCACAGCCTCATGTAAGAAACTGAGAGTGGAAAGAAGAAACTAGTGTAGCACGTGCACCGCTTTCATCTGGCTCAGATCAATCCCTCACTCATCCCTTGGCTCAAACATTTTATCAGTGTTTATATCAAAGTACCTGAATATCATATTTTTACAAATATTTTCCAAGGATGGGTTAAAATGATGGCCACTGATATTACAGATCTCTTGTGTTTCATGAAGTGGGTGAGACCAAGTGTGATTTGATCAGCTCTTTCTTTCCTAATGCATCGGTTTGCACAGAGATAGTTCCCATCTGTGCATCTTTTCTTTTTGCCTTAGGGAATTTAGTAGGAAACCTAGTACACATTCAAAGAGTGCAGCATAGTTTAGTGATTTGTATTCTGGTCACATCATAAATAATCTTCCCAATGCTTGTTCCAATATATAGTAAACACATTTGGGAAAAATACACACAACTGTGTTGAGTGCAGTTGATTTGGGATCACTAAAGTAGTATTAAACCAGCATGTTTGTAGTTCCTTCTTAAAATTTTAACCATGTGGGAGAGAGATATTTCTGAAACTATCTGATAGATAATAGTGAACACCAATATTTCTTTTCCTTGAATAGACAATCCTTTTTTTTTTTTTTTTTTGGCTATTGTAAATTAATTTTATTTCTTATCTTTGTGCCTTGCAAGCAGACACAGAAGCCATAAAATGAAACAGCAAAGCAGAACGAAGTGCTTGAACACATTCTAAAAAGACAAATACCTTGTTCATAACAGCAGCCAGAGTTGAGTAGTGATAGTCTCAGTACTTTTGAAAAGCAAGGCTGTTAACAACGAATTTAAAATTTGTTTTTAGTAGCTTTAATTACAGATAGGTAATTTTTCTTAATGTCAAACACATTAGTTGAGCAAAGAGTAAAAAGTAGGTCAGAGGTAGTTAAATGAAGATTTCTTATGCTATCATGGGCCCAGGCAGCTAAACAGCTAAAATGTCTGTACCTGAGTATTTTGAGAGAAACATGAAAGCCACTGTAACTTCAAATTCCTTCCTTTCACATCCTGCTCCAGATAGAAGACTCAATCCTCTTTCCAATACCATGTACCTGTGACCAGTACAATGTGTTTTCCTCTCTACTCACTTGCATTGAGCACTGTTTTACATTTGTTCCTCTGAATATCTTGATTCACAAGGAATTTGCAAGGCTATAAAATCCCTGAAATGCCAAAGGTGTTTTTCAGTTGCTGAAGGCTGATTAGGTTCTTGGAAATCAACTTACTTTAAAAAAAAGGTGGGAAAATAGTGGTCTTTTTAAATACTTAAAAAAAAAGTATTTAAAAAATACTTAAAAAGTACTTAAGGTGGTCTGCTACCTCCAAGATATGTTGCAATTATGTGTGTCATACATGGTAATTATTTTAATGCTTAACAAAAAAGAGAGCTGTATTATGAAGTTAATATATGAGGAAGACTAGGCAGCATGGGGCATACAGCAAGGCTGCTGCAAGACCAAGTAGTCCTGAATTCAAATCAAGGCTGGATTGAACCTCTGCATTTTATGACACAATTGTTTTTTGGGGTTTTTTTTTTGAGTTAGAACCTTACAAAAATCTCTCATCTATTGATCTGTTCAATAGATGAACAGTATTTTTGCACAGTCATTTTTAATATTTAAACTCCGTTGGAAGTCTTTCTGTGCAGGGCAGGTCTCTTCTAAAATCCATGGCAAAACTTTGGAAAAAACCCACAAAACTGAAGAATCTTTACAGCAAATATATTTTGTTCTAAAATCAGACATCCAGAGATATGTTCCATTTCTGGTTAACTGACTTTTCATTAATGAAAGTTCTTCTAGCCTTTTTTAGTGTTTTTAGATATTTATTTGTTCACAGAATTATTTAATTTCTTAATTGTGCTACTTACGTGGGGCAGATTTCAAAGATGAGATTTCAGACTACACATCCAGGTGATTTCACTAACCCACCTTATCTGCTAAGTTTTCTCCATGGAGTTATTTTCTGGGTGTATTATAAGTGATGTGGAATTAAAAGGGGACTAAATAGCTTTTTGTTCAGCAATTGTATTGAGTAAATATACTTCTTTTTCCTTGGGGTCTTACCAAGGACTAAGCTGTAAATAATAGTGTATACTCACTTTAAGATGGCCATTATTGCTATGGAAGTTGACATAATTTTGAATTTTATTTGGTTGGTTGAGGAATGAAAGGAGAACAAAGAAGAAGCAGCAAAGAGGCTCAGGCTTGAATAACTCCAAATGCCTCTTGGCAGCTGAAATATTCAAGTGTTTAACAGAATCACAGAATAGTTTATATTGGAATGGACCTTTAAAGATCATCGAGTCCAAAGCCCCTGCCATGGGCAGGAGCATCTTTCAGTAGAGTAGGTTGATAGATGTAAATACTTTGTGATGTTTAAGGTCTTGCTTTAATGGTTCTGGCAGTTGCATTTGGAAGACTGAGCCTTATTAAGGGTCAGAGCCAGTGGCTTTGGGCAGGTGCTTGTTCTCTGACCTTTTCCTCACAGACATGCATCTCTCTGGATCTAAATAAACTAGTTAACTCCTGCATTTCCTTTAAAATAAGCCTCAGAAAGAAATGAAACATTTATTCTGTAAGGTGACCAGCATTCACACAATAAGAGAAGCTTGTTTTGATGCAATAGTACTTAGGAGAGAATTGTGCAAGATTTAGGGTAGGACACCCACGTAAACTTGTGCTTAGGCAACTTGTAAAGTTGCTTAACATGCACAAATGGCACAGCAAGGCTTCTTATTCAAGCCAGGAGACCTGAACACTGCTGAAATATTAGAATCTGTGTTGTGTGTTTAGACATGGCGTTCAGTGCTGACATACAGCAATAATGGCTTCAGATATTTTAATTAGAACACCTGCAACTGAAAAATATTTACAATTTACTCAGTTTATTTGGACCCAATCTGTATCTGTTATGCATATTTAGCACTTCCTATTATCACCATCACGTGTTGGGATAATCCACGTTCTTGAGCTCAGAATACTCATGTCCATGACAGTAGGGAACAACACAAATCAGGGGCAATGGTAGAGATAATGGATTTTGATATTTTATCACACATAACAGTTGTCTGTCTCTGCCCCCAAAGCACCTCATCTGTCTCTTCTGTGACACATAAGTATTTTTTTAGTAAAGAAATAGGAGAGATCTAATTTTGCAGGACAGTCAAATAACAGTTCTCTGGAGTAATAAAATAAAGTACTATCACAAACAAAATCATCACCTAAAAAAAAAAAACAATAAAAAAGTTTTTTTAAAAAACAATAACAATTCTTCATTGTTGTAGATCATGGATGCAGTAATTCCTGAAGGTTAATGGGTTATTTCTTGAGCACTTACAGTAACATATTCACTTACGTATTGGTTTTGCACAGCCTGGTTTTTGGCAGCAGAGGCACCACAGCAGTGGCTCCTGTGAGGAGCTGCTGGAAGCTTCCACCGTGTCCAACCCCTGCTGGCTCTGAAGATGCACATGCTGCTGGCCAAGGCTGGCCCAGTTAGAGAGAGTGGTAATGCTTCTGTGATGACATATTCAAGAAGAAAATCTAAACAAACTGCACAGTTTTTTCTAGTCAGAGAAGATGAGGAGGCGAGAACATGTGAGGGAAACAACACGGAGACACCAAGGGCAGTGGGACAGGAGGGGGAGGAGCTGCTCCAGGAGCTGAGATTCCTCTGCAGCCCTGGGGAGACCCTGGTGGTGCAGCTGTGCCCCTGCAGCCCCTGGGGATCCACCCACAGCCCCTGGGGATCCACAGGGATCCAGAGATCCACCCACAGCCCCTGGGGATCCACAGGGATGCAGAGATCCACCCACAGCCCCTGGGGATCCACAGGGATCTAGAGATCCACCCACAGCCCCTGGGGATCCACAGGGATCCAGAGATCCACCCACAGCCCCTGGGGNNNGTGGGAAGGAGGGAGGGGCTGGGGGAAGAAAAGGTGTTTTTAAGGGCTTATTTTTACTTCTCATTAGCCTCCTCTGATTCTGTTAGCAACAAAATTCACTTTGCAATTTAAGTTGAGTCTGTTACGGCCTTGAAATATTTCTCCTGGTCTTTATCTCACTTGTGAAGTGTTCATTAATTTTTTTCCCCCCTCCTCCACCCAGCTGTGGCAGGGGAGGGTAAGCGGGTGACTCTTATGGGTGCCAGTTGTTGCACCAGTGTCAAACCACAACAACTTAAAAAGGAGAAACTTACATTGATTTCAAGTTCACCTTAGTGAAAAAATTGCAGAGATGAAATTTGTAATAAATTGCTCTAGATAAGCACAAACTAGTAAATCTTTTAACAGATTTTGTGTGGTTTAAAAAACACCACCACACACACCTCGTCCTCATTGAGTTCATCGTTACTGTCCCCAGCGGGGACCAATCTGCACATGAGATTCAGGTGCTTTGGGAACAACCTCGTAAGAGATGAGGCTGGGCTGTGAAGGAAGAGGTGGAGGGGAAGAAAAACTGGGAGAGGAGAGAATGTAGAGTGCAGTACAAAGGACTTGGAGTTCATCCTGTTAAGTTTTCTTATGATAAGAAAGATGTTATGATTTGTGAGAAGACAGATATGGGGCTTGCATGTAGGATAAGCAGATGTTCCTTTCCTCATTTGCACCTAAGTCTACCTAACTTCTGTTCATCCTGGTTTTGTGTGGTTTTTTTCTCCTAGTAAAACAGTTTTTCTTAAATGTTATTTGTCTTTCTCACATGTACCCTTATGTTCTTTACAATCTTTAAATTCAATAGACTGTATACGGTTGTGTGCTATGAGAAATCTTCAGTAATGCATTGTTGCTCCATATAGTAAAAAAGCTTTGCAGTTTTGCAGAACTGAACTGTAAGGTAGGGACAAGGCCAGGCATAGGAAGATGTTCTGAGTTTTCATAAACACATAGAAATGGAGTTTTCTCACTTTAGTCACAAGTCAGGTGTTAGTCCCTAGGCTTCTCCTCTAGAATTACATACAGAGTAGTGATATTGAGAATCTGTGGGCTGCTTTTAAAGGGAGCAAAAAGTAGCTACTGTCAGTAAATTTGTCATATGGGGACTCTAGTTGAAAACAGCTGAAAATGACTGATCTAAACAATAATGCACCTGTGTGAACTTCCTCTGTAACTTCTTCATAACCCCTTGTACACTGCTTGGCTTGGATCAGAATCCCTGAGGGGATCTTGTCCTTCTCCTGCTATAACATTCCTGCTGAATCATGTAAGTGCTTATTTTCTGACTTAGCAGTCAATGCCCTTCTCCAAAATCAGTTGTGAGACCTTTTTGTTCCCCCTTTGCAAAGCTTTTGTATGGCAAGTTTGCTCTGAAGGTCCAAGTGCCCATCTGAGGTGGTCACGTGGTTACTCTCTTGGAGTTCTGATAAAAAAACTTGTCTTGCAATTAGTGGGGAATGACTTTTACACAGTGACATCTTGCTGGAATACATCACGCAAGATTTAAGCACTGAAGTCAAGCCTTACTTGTTTATAGCAATCTCTCTCGTGTCAGTATGTTTTTCATTCCTTTTTGGGATGTTTACTAAGTCTGCAGTCGGACATGGACATATCTGAATCCCAAGTGTTAGAAAATTCCAGCAGTACAACAACTTCAAGTTCATCATGAGCCATCCAATGTAGCTGGGGCAGAAGCTGTTTCTCCCCCTATCCCCATGCTAATTATGTCTCCTAGAAAGATCTATTCCACTTTGGGTCCTACTGATGTGGCAGTTCAGCCTGGATTGCTGCATTTTTATATTCAGTTATTATCCTCTGACTCTTTGTACTGCTGAATCACCCGATCTGATCTCAGAGTGTCTTAGCTTGTGATCAGGTGGTTTAGTGACCTTGGTACCTACAAGAATTTACTTTGGGTTGCTGTAAGAAATATGATGTTAAATAGATGTTAAAGGTTCTTCAGCACAAAACTGCAAAGCTGTGACTCACTGAGCAATACAGACTGGACAAAGAAAAGGATTTGAAAACAAAGAAGGTTTAATAATACCTTGTTTATGCCTGGCATTTCACTCCGGTCCTTAGATAAATATGACTTATCTTTGGCATCCCTTGCCCAGTTCTCTTGGGGCCCAAATTACAATCTGCTTGCTGCAGCCTCTGCCTCTGTGAGATTGCTGCAGCTGACAGCTGCAGAACTCAGCACTGGCCAGCGAGCCAACAGCAGTGAGTTTGCAGACGTGCTTGTGTTCTGCTTGTCTTTTGGAAATTTAAAATAAAATTCTGTGGGCAGATGATACTGGTGGTGACGGAGTTCACACATATCTGCTTTTAGTATGTCAGGTAAATGCATCTATATACAGATTTAATAATCTATTAGAAGAAAAGTGATGCTGATTTTGTTGTGTTTCCCCTCGTCCTTTTATTGTCATCTCTTTGCTATTATATGAAAGAATGACTTGGGGGATGATGATGGGGGAGACAAACAGGAAAAGTATGATTTTTTTTTTTTAAGCTTTGGCAATATCTTTAGGAGCACATATTTCACTGTCTTAAAATCAACAAAGAAAATGCTGTGTACTGCCAGGACTGTATAGTACAGTATAGGAGAAGACTGTACCATGTGCTTAATTTTAAGAATAGAAATAAAAGTAAAAATATTTTAATTTGCTAGTGAAACTGTCCAGTCCTGTTCAACAATTAGGAAGTTACTGGTAAAAAATCATTTTCAAGATCACTGAAGTACATGAAGTTCATGTCCCCCATGTACAAGTGCTTATACACATTTGTGCTAGAAAACAGAATTTCATAATATAACTTGTTCTTTTTCACAGATCTCATAATTTCACATCACTGGCAGTTTGGGAGAAGAAAAGCTTAAGGATATGGTGAGGTGAAACTACCAGTGGGACTCCAGCATGTCTTCATCATAGAATAGTGTACCAACAGTGCCTTGGGCTCAGTGCAAGTTGTATTCTGTTTTCCATCTGTTGAAACTGGCTGGG
>VXBB01001140.1:337338-360506 GCA_013399915.1 Illadopsis cleaveri | reverse complement strand
CAGGGGATATCTGCTGTTAATGGGCCATCGAGGCTCACTGCATGACTGATACAATTCCATCATCCCACTGGGAGTTATTCCACCCAGGGAGAGGAGCCCAGCATTCCTACTGGATAACAACAGGGTGTCAGGTTGTGTTCTGACTCTATCAGTAGGGTTTTTTTGTTTGTTTGTTTGTTTGGTTTTTTTTGTTTGTTTGTTTGTTTGGTTTTTTTTGTTTGTTTGTTTGTTTGGTTTTTTTTGTTTGTTTGTTTTTTTTGTCCATTTGTTTTTCTTTTTTGTACTACTACATTTTTTATAAATATTCCTAGTAAAGAACTGTTGTTCCTATTCCCATGGCTCTGCCTGAAAGCTCCCTTAATTGCAAAATGATAATAATTTGGAGGGAGGGGGTTTAGATTCTCCATTCCAAGGGAAGCTCCAGCTTTCCCTGGCAGACACCTGTCTGTCCAAACCAAGACAGACTGAGGCACGGACCCAGACCGGCAGGGAATAGGAATTGTTTATACAGAGAAACGAGCTGGTTTTATACACAAGGCACAATATTTCCATCTGTGGCAATTCTCTCTACGTCACCTATCCCATGTGGCCACGTCAGCAACACGTGTTATGTCCTTCTGTGGGGTGATCACTCCCTGCCCACCCAGCAGGCTTTTCTCTGCAGGGCTCTGCCCCTCACACCTCCTGCCCCCAAGGCCAGGCCCTTCTGTGCCCTCCCTGTGTCTCCCTGTGCCCCTCTGTGCCACCCTGGTGCTCTGCAGGTGTGTCACANCCACCTATATCTTCCTGCAGTTCTCTCTTTTTTTTTTTTTTTTTTTTGCGAAACACCACTGATTTTCTTCTCTAATTTACCTTAATTATTTTTGCATTCTCTGCAACCCTCGGGGAAAAAAAATGATTGAAAATAGTTAGACACATGTGGATGAAACTTAATTTTTTAGAAAGAAAAGATTTCTTTGCAAAGAGGGGTAGCATAAAGAAGCCTTTCGGTGGTGCAACATATGCATTAATGAGGCTGACAAAGGTTTATTCTTAATTTTTATTCTCCCCCTTCCTCATCACTAGTATTTTCACCTAAAATGAGAAATTGATGACTTTTTCAGTTTGATATCTTAGTGGATGTTGCATAAAAAGATTATCTATTCAAATACTTAGTTTTATCTTTGGTGTATCTGGCTGTATGTTCCTCAAAGCTTTGTTCATTGTTCTTTTAAATGACTCAGTAGTCTGTTATTTCTTTTTTTAGAAAAGCTTGTAATAAAGTTTCTATTAATTTCAATCTAGAACCTGTTTTGGACTCTTTAATTGGAGTCTAATTGGAATACTTTGGAAGCTCTATGCATTTTGAATGATACCAACTCTTTGGTGCACTGACTCCTGTCCTACTTGGACCTTTTTCTTCTCCTTGCTGGTTAGACAATCTATACTGATGAATGGTTTCAGACTTCATTGAAAAATAAATAATTCCTCTCTGTCTTACCTGTGTTTTGGTTTCCTGGATCCTCCAAGTAATTTCTTGATTTGTTTCTGTTATATTGGAATTCTGTACTCAGTTTCAATTTAGTCTGGAAGAACAAAGCATAAAACAATTGAGTTTAATAAAAGAAAAGCACTCCTCACAGTGATGAGTAGAGCACAAAGGTGGTGCTTATCTGTACGAGCACCAGATGCATGTGCACTACTTACCAACTTTTAGGGTTGTTCATCTTTTTTTGAAATATCATCTCCTCTCTTTATTGACCCTCTACTACTCAGAAATCAATGGTGACATTGCACATGCCTAAAATTGTAGCTAAAAGGCCACCTGGAGCACAACCAGCAGTTCCAAGAATTAGATTTAATAATATGCTTCAAACCTATGTATTTTCTTCAATGACTATTGGAGAATTTATTAAGTCCCCTTTTTGTAAGGTGGATCTTCAGTGCTTGTGGCTCTGGAAATGTGTAAACCACAGGCATTACTGACTTTTCAATTACAAAGTAGTAAAATACTTCTGCTCTACTTCAGGGCTTGAATAACTGTGTGTGTGCTGAAAGAAGAAGTAGTTTGTTGAAGAAACCTTTGGATTTCTTGAAAAAAACCCAAGAAATATTAACATATCCAAGGAAACTTTGCAGACTGAACCTTTATATTTTAAAAATCCCACTGTAGTGGTTGAAACAATTAGCTGGCCTTTTCATGAAGCATCACATTTTGTAGAGCAGGATAATACTTTCCCAGGTGCAGAAATGACTAGCTAGTTTTATTCCATTGCTTCCAATTTTTTGCTACCCAGAAAATACTTTTCATTTTTTTTTTAAGAGGTGGTCTATGGACCAACATTAACCAGAGCTGGAAAAATGATTATTTTTCTCTGAAGTTACAAGAGGGAAAAAGTGTTATGGGCTGTAATTTTCTTTGAAAAGCAAGTAGGTTAAAAAAGTTACAATATGCTCTTTTATTGTCACTCATAAAAGCTAAACTGTTACTGGGAGTTATGTGGAAAATCGTGTTTTAGTTTGGCAAACAGTATTATCAATTTGTTGAGGCTTTGCAGAATTTTTTCTGGGTCATAATTAACATCTTGGCAACCCTGCACGTATATAGCTTCATTTTTATTTTTCTGCATATTTTTAAAATAAAAGTGTCATCTGCAGTGCTGGTAGCCTGCTTTGCTTTAATATAGACCTGGGAGATGCACACAGACATCACACACTTTGGTGGCGGGTAAATATCTTTGCTTTACAGTACTCATGAGAAATTTCTGCTTGTTAGAATGTTGTGAATAAAAAATTGGGGTTCACTTCCTTAACAAGGAATTATGAAAAGAGAATTAAAACAAAGAGAGCTGGGAAAAAAAAAATTAGGGCATATCTTCAAATATCTTTGGGGATTTCTCAAGACTAATATGTGAAGATCCCTCACCATAAACACTTTGGTAAAGCTCTGTGTTCTTGGACCTGCAAGTATCAGTGTAGGTGTGTTTCCCACTCAGTTAAATAATGTATTTTTGAAATTGCTGTTGATGCAGGGAGGAGAGCAATGGCAATAACTGTAATACATTATTTCCAAGATCCCACAGCTGCTGTTAGTGATACAAATGTACAAATTCTGTTATGTATACAGCATTGTACTATCAACACCACCTACCCAATATTCCTGTTTATAGTCTGTGTACTATATGGTGTGATGGGTGATAACAGGGCTGTGTCCCTTCACAGAAAGGAGCTGTGAGCTGGTTTTGTTTGGGGAGTTCCACATAATTTATGTAATTGGTTACTATATGGAAACTACAGTCTTATACCAAGAGCCGAGTTGGTATGAGCTGAATCATGCAAGACTCTTGGTCATTAATATAGTTAAATCTAAACTATAAATGGCCAGTATAAAACAAAAAAAAATACCAAACAAGCAATATAGTAATATTTTATGCTAACTCCTTGGAACTAATGATTGAAAACAGCGTTTGCAGATGACACTGAAACAGAAAAAACAAATATTGAGCAATGCAACTAGACATGAGAAGGTTTTTGTTCATAACCACCATGTGGGAAGTGGACTGTTCATTTGATACAAATGCAACAACAGATGCTGAAAATGTCTCTCTATTATGGCATTATTACAATGAAACAATATTTTTAGTCCTGGTGTGTGCAAATGACTTGCATATTAATAATTATAATTTGTATTGTGGTGAGTTATTACAATACACAATCCTCAGATTCCTGCAGTACCCACAAATTTTTAGTTCCATGGATCTCCATGTGTCAATACTGCTTGAAATTTTACAGCAGATCAAAAAGCCCCTTGTCATTCTGAAAAATGACTCTAATTTGCATGAATTCTGTTCTTTGGTTCAATGTGTTACTTGAACATATTGTTCATATCTTGAAATTTTATTTCTTAAATCCACAAAGACAAAGAAATCAAGGACTCTCCTTTCAGCCAGCCATAATTCTTTTCAATGTGTATATTTTGTTTGGAGTGCAATTAAGAAGTGTAATTTGTGTTTAAGGGCCTGAGGATATAAAAGTCCTTGCTCCACATTAGGTATATAACTCAGTGGCATCATGCAGATCTTCTGCTGGGTGGCTTTTTTGTTTAACTGCTTGATCTAAGGTACCCATTTATAAACCAACAGCTTCTGGAGCTCTCATTTGCTCATGTCTGACTACTTGAAGCTTGCCCATGTTTTCAACTTCTTGCATTGTAACTCAAAAAATAACAACAGAGCTGATGTTGTCTATTAATTTTCATTTTGCATATACTATTATATTCTATATAAAAATGCTATATATAAACTGTGTTGCTTATAGAACACTTGTTCTATAAATAGCTGTTTGTTCTTTGACTGGAATAGATGCTGTTCCAGACTTTGCCAGTTCATTTGAGGTCTAGAGTAATTCTTTAAGGGAAGCTGAATGACATCCTGAAATCCATCACTGAATTCTATGTTAAGTGTGCAAGGCAATATTAAAACAAGAGCTGGCACCTTCTGACCTCCCTTATGCAGAAGAATTAACAGTTTAAATGAAAAAGATTTGCCATTAGTGTAGTCTTTGGGCTGGAGGCAGTGGGTCACAACACTCTGTATCTGCCTTGCAGAAAGAGACAGAAAAAACATTGGTACTGAAAAATTGCTTCTAAATTCCTGTATCTGGATGGTGGCAATCTAAAAAAACTAACTGAAACATCGTGTAAGAGCTGTGGGGCCAAGGTTACCAAAGTAACATGTTTTGTCCATTTCCTACACGGAAAATGAACCCAAGGGAATTGGTTGCTTACCTCGTTTTTCTTCCAGCAGCAGTTTTGAGTTTCTCTTATCCTTGCCTTTGTTTTGTACTCTGCAGAGATTCTTCCCAGATGAAATGGTTCTGATTTTTCAATAGGGCTTGCTTTTGCTTCTGAGACTACTGCTGTTCAAAAATGAATGCACCTGGTAATTTTTATCACTGCTGTCTTTAATCTGAACTCAGAGTTAACTGCTCTTAAATTAGAAATTCCACTGCATACTTGAAGAGTCTTTTTGAAGCTATGAATAAGTGAAAATGGCAGGAAATGAAGTGTGGGTTTGTGTTTGGAGATAACAGAACTAACTGTTTTTCTTGCACTCCCAGGTTTTGGGTCCTTGCTCCTAAACTCTGTTTCCCATTTTGCACAAGTTGTGGACCTTAGTCCTCAAGTCTTTAAGGTAGTGATAAAAATTTCTGCCTAACTAAAATATCTCTGATATTTTTCTTCCCTCTGAGTGTTACGGGAATGTAGTAAGGGCTATTAAAATAAATCAGATTGCATTTTCAATTAAAGTTTCTGTTTTGAATACTCAATAGCTCCGATGACCTTTTGAATAATTACAGAAGCTGCTTGTTTGGTGCCTCTTCAGTGCTATCAGCTGTAGTGGTATAATTCAGGACAAATCTCAGCCACCACCCCTTGCCCAGGAAGGGGACACTAAGCCACCACTGGATGGAGAAATGAAGGATTTTGTGTTATGCAGTGGTTCTGTAACAACAAGAAGCATGTGCTGTTTCAGGTACCATTGAGGTGTGAAGGGATGTGACTTGTGCTGCCTGTTTTGCCTTTCCCTGCTCCCTTTTAAAATTTTGCCCTTGACTTTTACTGCTGTGTCATCTGGCCAGCAGACACTGGTTTTCAGTCCAGTAACCTCTAGTGGCTTCTTGTTTCAGTAGCCCTATTTAAAATTAAGAAAGAGGTTTCAAAATATGGTGAGGCTACAAATGGAAAGGACTGATCTTTGTTTATATCTCTGAATGCTCGTTGTGACAAAGGTGCTGAAATATGTTTAAAAAGCCCCAGTGAGGAGCACATGTTAACAATACAGTGAATCACTAAGCTTTTCCTAATGGGACAGATTGCCAGTGATTACTGAATTTTCTGGCTCCTGCTGCTTTGGACGATTCTGGCTTTGTGCTATCAAGGGCCAGGAGAAAATGGTGATGTTTCTTTTGTGTTGCTGAACAAAGTACCGTGTTGCGTGACTTCTGAAATTAAATAATTTTGAAATTTTTTTTCCCCTTCATCTCTTCTCATTCACCTACTTTTGCACAGTAGTTTGAATTCCCATTAGAGAAAAGAACATTAGTAACAGGCTTTCAACTTCCCAGCACTTGCAAGGCAATCATTAATGGAGGTATTTTGATATACTTCTTTCCATGACAGCCTTAAGCTGCAGCCACAAATGGCTTTTCAGATTTATTTGAACTCTTGTCTTTAGTTTTCCTGTTTTTGATGAATAGATGCTGCCCTTAAAGTTTCTAAATATATGTTGGACATATGAAAACATATTCAAGGTCTCTTCTTAAGTGAAAAGAAAGAGTAAAGCCCATAAATAAAGCATCAGAGCATTGCTTTCAGAGACATGTCACACCTGTTGTAGAATTAACATTCGGAATCTTCAGAATGTCAGACTGTTTTTGGAAAGATTCTTTCTAATGAAGAGAAAAAAAATAATAGAAAAATAAGGAAGAAAAAAAAAATCACTTCAAAGAGCTACTTGCCTGATTGAGTTGGGGTGAAAAAATGACTCGATGGCTTTGATCCTTCCATCAAATGGAACAACATGAGAGAGGAGGGGGGAGGGAAATATGTGGCTATGCAGAGTAATGTCATGCTGTCAGCAAGGACCACTGAAGATATTTATTGGCTTCAGCAGACTGCATCATAATACAAAATAATTTTCAGTCACTATAGGGCTACCAATTTCCTCTGCATTAAAATTTGGTGGCAGAATGTTAATAAATCAACAGTGGTTATGTAACCAACACTGGGTGAGTGGAGACAGATTCACCACTACTCTCCAAAGAATAAGGGCTGTCTACCAGGCAAGGCTTATTTCCCGTAGAAACAAACACTATTAGATAAATATAAACACATTTGTCTAAATATGCTGTGAATATTTTATGCATAGCTTCTACTGGGGAAGGAAAAAAACTCTATCAGACCTACAGTCTGAGTTTCATTGAAGAAAAATGCTACAATTTCCATATCTGGCACCAAATTTGAGCTAAGTCTTACTGAGAAAAATTGGGGGGGGAGGAGCGGGAAAGGGATTGGTCTTGAACATCTGGTTGGTGTTTTAGATCCTGTATTTACCATTTATGACATGCATGAAACAATTGAGCACACTGAGGACGGATGGTTGTAGGCAGGATAACAACATGGATTGGTTGGGAGAGGAACCCCTGGGTGCTGAGTGGTGTCAGGAGCTGGCAGCTGTCACAGGAGAGGTGACAGCACAGGGGGTGAACACTCAGAGCTCTGGTGAGAGAGCCACGGGCAGTGAGCAGGGAAGATGCTTCCTGTTCCTTAATTCTTGCTGTCTTCAGGGAAATGGGACTTTAGACTGTCTCACTAAAGATAGGCACGGTTGCATCAGGAGATATTTGGCTCTGTCATCAGTTTTACCTGAAAACAATCATCTCCAGGATTCTGTGCTCATTTTTGGCCCAGGAATAGTTATTTCTCTTCTCTGATGTTGTGATTGTGAGCTGCTTTTGAAGCCAAGCTTTGCAGCTGACCTTTCAAATTTGAAGTGCTATCTCCTGTAGCAGAATACAACACTCCATTTTCCAAGTAATGCTAGAGCATTCAAGGTCTGCTTTTTCTATTTTGAGACCTTGTTTTTCCAACCTTCTTTTTAGTCTTCCATAAAGACAATTGAAAAAGGGGGAGGGAAGAGAATAGTAACAAATGCTTTTAAAGATTCAGAGAAACAGCAATGCAAAATTATTTTTAATGTGTAGTCAAATCTAGGCACAATTGCTTTCTCCTCATCTTTATTGTAAGGCTGTAATAAATAATTAAATTGGATGCACTACTTCTGTACAGGTTGGTGTAAAGTATAAACAGCTGCTCTATGGTATTTCAATCTCATTTTACTTACTCCCTTTAGTGAAAATGCTGACCTAGAAATTGTCATCTCTGACTGGAGCAGTGCTGCTTCTGCTCCACTACCTACATCTGATAGTGATCAGTGGCAGCTGTTTTGGAAAAAAAGTAGGATAAAAAAGGTCTATAGTGGGAATATATAGAGTAGCTTTTGCATTTGGAGAACATTTCTGTGTATGATTGTGTGGTAAGAAACAAAAGACCCTAGGGGGTCAAGTAGCAAAGATGTGTTTTCATGCCAAACAATGAAACATTGATTCAAAAAAATAAAATAATAAAACTTGCGAAAGATCTGTTTCTTGGATTATGGTATTTATTTTTTTTACAGCCCAATTAATATTTATCTAAAACTAATGCATAATTGGTACATCTTGCAATCAAAATTCGAGTACAAGATCAAGAATCAAATCCTCAGCACTTTGAGAGGTTGGTCCTGGTAACATACCAATTTGACTCACTGTAAGTAAGGTAACAGTTCTGTCATCACATGCCCTGGGAACGTCTCACACACTGACTGTCACTTGTCTAAAAGACATTAGAGTGAATAAATGTATCTTCCTGCATTATGTGGGTACAGGATGTACAGGACCTGCAGGCCTGTAAGTGTAGGCTGGTACAATTTGTGGTTGGGGCTGTTCAGATGTGTTTTGTATGTTCAGAATATTTCATTGAGGCCAGTGCATTGTTTTGGAAATGGATATTGACTTTACAGCCTGTTACTGTTTTTGTGTAACACTGAAGATGAATTGAATATGAATTATTACTCTATTGGGTTGGAAATGCTGGCTGCTGGTTTTGAGTGGAAAGCAGTTGTAGCCAGTTCTCACCAAGTCAGGCATCTGAAGTGCTAGATGCTTTTGAAAACTCCAGCAGATGTCTAACTCTATTTTTAGGTGCTTGAACAACATTTTGGAATCTGGTCTGAAAAAGCTAAAAGCCCCCTGTAGGGAGCATTAGGATTTTCATGGCAGATTCAGGTACATAGATTATCTGTCTTATTAATATATTTTCTGTGAATGCTTTGCAAGACTTGCAGGATGTTTTACTTGTGAGATCACCAGACACTTTCTGTTCACTGAAATAGTAATAAAGGTCCCTTTTCATGGCATTGATGGATATAAACACTCATAAAAGTGATTTCTGATTTTTCTTTCATTTTTACCTTTGGTGCCATTTTTACGCTCTGGCTTTTCCTGCATGTTACCTGTCTAAGCTAAGTGTACCTTCTTTGAGTAAAAAGTAGGTCTTTATTTTCATTATGATGGAAGTGTGAACCTTAAAGCCTCAGACAATTTTCTTCTGTTGTCAGCTCTTTCCATGAGCATCTTGTAAGACTTTTTGCATTCTTTTATCTACAAGAAAAATAATTAGGGTATATTCAGAAATGTTTATCTGAACTTTAAAAAAAAGTAATAAAGACACTAGCTAGCTTTTCCTATTATGCTGGAATAAATTCATTCAGATAAAATGTCTAGAAAGAGGTTTGTCCAGCACCAGAAAGATCTTCTTACAGAATCGCAGAATATGCTGAGTTGGAAGGGACCCACCAAGATCGCTGTGTCCAGCTCCTGGCCCTGCACAGAACCATCCCCAAGGGTCACACTGTGAGAGTGTTTTCCAAATGCTGCTGGAGCTTTGTCAGACTTGGGGCTGTGACCCCTGCCCTGGGGAGCCTGTTCCAGTGCCCAGCCACCCTCTGGGTTAAGAAACTTTCTCCAGTATCCAACCTAAACTCCTCTGACACACTTCAGGCCATTCCCGTGGGTCCTGTCAATTGCACTAGAAAAGAGCTGTGAGTCTGTCCACTTTCTGTATTTTGGTTAGCAGGGATTTGAAGAGAAGTTCTGGAATGAGGGTAAGAGTGCCAAGCATCCACAATGTAAATGTAAGGTAGTGAGTATTTCAAATGGTGGTGGTAACTCCCAAGCCTTTTTACTAATTCTATTTTCCCTTCTCCTATTGAGGGTTTCTCAAAACAATTTCTGTACTTGATCTTCCCACAGATGCTCTTGGTTATGTTTGGGGACTAAAAGTGGTTAGGTGACAGCTGTGAGACTTCTGTTGTTGTTTGGAGAGGTGTTTTTTATTCTTCCTTAAATTCACAGAGAAAGTGGTAAGAAATAACTGAGGAAGTACTTACAGCGTAATTTGGGAAGGTATTTTGGCAGATACATTCTTTGTTTCTTTAGTTGAAACTCCTCTTTGGGATATGAAAGCAAGCTTATCAGTGAAATGGAAAATTTCTAGGCCTTGGCATGTGGTGACTCTGACCTTTATGATGACATAGATTGATGTTCTGGATGACACTCTCTAGAACACTGCCAAGCAATTTTGGCCATTGTTCCCCAGAAGAAAAAGCCAGAAGAGAACATGGGGGTTGGGTTGGAGCAGTGAGCTTGGTTAGCCCAGAGACAGCCCTGAAGATGCTGCTCACCGTTTTGGGCCCTCAGTGATGTCTGCATTACAGTAAATATTTGTTTTAAGCTCTTTTGCTGAGAGAATAACAAAATAATTATCTGTTTATCCAGGCAGATCAATTGAGCATCTGTGGGAGGGGATGAGACCTTCAAGTGAGCTGCTGTTCAGCATCTGTTTCCATCTTATTCCCTACACATTCACTTGTTAACTTGTTCAGGTTCTATCCCACCACTACTGTTGGCCATTCAGATGTGCTGCCACCCGGGCTTCTTGTTCTTAGTAGAGTAAATGGTTTACCCATGGGGAATAAAGCCTGAATTAGTGCAGCTTGTCTTGAGAATGCAGGAATGGCCTGAGCTCTGTGTGCTGCTCTCACCAGGCTGCTATCAAAGCACACTTCTAGGGGTACCCCTGGCTGTTATTTCCCCACAGTCTCCTGCAAACCTGGCGCACAGTTGCATGACCAGGAGTTTGATGCCTTACTCAGAAAGAGCAGAGTTATCTGTGTGGTGTGGAAAAGGCATAGACAAAAGTAAGGCAAATTGCCTGCTGATGAGTTATCAGATGTTAGCAAGTTGTTCTTGAGCAGAAATGAAGAGTTAATGAATATGTTACACACAGGTTTGTGGTATCTAGGTTTAATGAACTTTCGAACTCTGTTAGGAAGACATTTTCTTAAGTGCAAGTGATTCTGTATTATAAGCAGCAGAGATTCTTGTGTTTTGTTTTCAGTTTCTTCTGGGTTTCTCTGTAGTGTTTGAGCACTGCGTTCCTTGAGTGCTTTACCCTGGAGACAGTTTAATGATTCAATTGTGTTCTGTTCCTGTGAAAATGTGGAAGTCTGGGAAAAGAAATCACTTATTCCTGTTAAAAGTGTTTTTGATAAATATTTACTGTCTTGTACAAAAGCTGGCCTCATCTAGTATGAGACTAGGGCTTTTTATACAATAAAGCAAGGGGAATGTTGAGGCAAACTTCGTAAATAAAAATGGATTATGGTTACAGTAGATGCAGGTCCTTTCTAGTATCCTTTGTTCAGCAGCTTCCAATAACATGGAGCCACAGTTCATAGTTCTAGCTTGGGGTTTTTTTTTAAAGAAATTCTATCATTATATAGTTTAACAAAGTTAAATCAGAGTCCACAAAATGGCAAGTCTTGGAATGAACATTATATGTGGAAAACAAACTGGCTATGTACGCTTTAAACCACAACAAGCTGGTGTCAAATCATCTGTACTCCTCCTCTTAGGCTTGCTCATTTTGTAAGAATCTGATTTACAAGCTATGCTTATAACCAGCTGATTTCTAAAGGTCTTGCAGTGTAATATTTTTTCCTTGTGACTGTTTGCAAGACTCACAGTGAATGAGAGAATCTTTACGGGTTGTTAAAAGTATATAATGGATTTTGTGTTTTATATTTTAGAAGGAATTTTCCCAATATAGCATGTGAAACTAACAGCTTGGTAGTTAAATAATCTGCAAGAAGCTCAGTGTGTGTTGGGTGGCAGTTTGTGGGCTGGGTCTTTTTGTAGCTGTAGTAAACAGAGAAGGTCTGAAACATAATGAAATAGGGAGGAGCATACAAATGGTAATAGATCAAAACTTTTTCAAAATACTGTTTAATTTTCGAAATGTATTTTCTGAACACATCATCTCAGCAGAAAAGGGAAAACCACATTGTACAGCAGGAAAAAGTGAACAAAAGTGTAAGTAGTTACAAGTGTGGTCAGATTATTTGATAACAAGTTAGGTGGCGTATAGGAAAAACAGAGAAGAATCTTGCATCAAAAGATGAGTGGTGGATCCAGAGGTTAATAAAACATCCAAGGTCTGAGAAGCAGGAAATCTGATGGGAATGATGTAGTTGGTTTAGTCAAAACCAAGACTTTGAGCATGTCTTGTGCAGTGTGCTGAGCCAGGTGATGATATGAACTTATCCTGGCAGAAAGCATTTCAGTGAAGTTTATCTGTTACTGGATCTTGAGAGCTGCTGTAGCTCTGTGTCAGTTCATTTTCCTCCATCCTGACAGGCTGGCTTCTCTGTGCACCAGGAATTTGCCATGAAGGATTGAACTCTGTTCACTTCACTGCCCAGTGGTGGGGATTTTGTTGGGCAACGAATCTAGTAAATATTTCTTAATCTGCCCAGTATACACCATCAGGAAAGAGAGATTTTCACAAACAAAAGCCAGACACAGCTCTCCAAACCAGCCTGTAGCACAGATGGGTACTTGGCATGGAGACAGTGATGTTTAATGGGTGAATTCGTATCCTGGAGACTTGAATGCCCTTTCCTAAAAGGTTCATATGGTATAATTTTTTTCTTTTCTTTTGCTGTGCTGAGCGGGGGAGGATGGTCAGGGAACAGGCTGTGGTGCCTCCCTGAGGGCCTGTGTGCCACTGTTCTCTTGATGCAGTACTGGATCTTCTGTGCAGTAGGATGGAACACGGGCATGCACTGTTCCCGTGTTTAACAGGATTTTCCTACATTGTACAGCATTTCCTTTTCCTAATTCACTCCCAGAATGGGTGTGAAAACATCTACAAAGCATGCATTCTCTTTCTCAGTCTTCCGTCCCAAAAGTTTGAAATAGATCACAGGTCGTGTGAGGAAAGAATAACTTAAACTTTCTAGGCAAGTCCTGGGAGACTGTACTAATATCTCAACAATTACAGAGCAAGTATAATGACAGGGCACAGAATAAAATCTGAAATCCATCAAAAATAATTGAATAGATTTTTTTAGTTTGCTGTTTTGCTTGGATTTTTACCTTGTAATGGCAAGTTTTCCAGCAGTAAAGATCTTTTCTATTGGTGGCTTCAAAGCCTTGCAAATTTAAAATAATATTTCCATTTTATTGACACGTGAACTCCTGCTTAATATGTTTACCCTAAGTAGCTGTGTATTGATCTGGCACTTACTCCTGGTTCACATATTTAACAGGAACTGAGAGTTTATTCTATGTCTTCTATAGTCTCATTCTAGACTAATTCCGTTCTGAAGGGACTCAGCTGATGAAAATGGAGATTACAGCGTGTTTCTGACTAGTAAATAATAGGCTTTTCTTGGTTTGAAGGTTTACCAGCCTGCTCCCTTAGAGACTGATACATTTGATTTGTCTCCTGTGGGCATGTAACTAGTACTGCTATTTGCCACTTTACAATTTCATTAACTCATAGTTGCCAAGGTTTTTGTTTTTTTTTTTAAAGTAGCCTAAGGCTTCAGCTAAGAAACACGTAAAATGTGCTCTGCTAATGCCACCTGCTGATGCTGAGAGTACATATCTGCCTGCAGTTTCACTTTATGCAAAGTTTTTATGTGCCATCCTGTATACATGCAATGAATAACTTCTCATGTGCTTTTTCAGAGTGTCATTTTAGACCCACAATAGTGAATTAGTTCCGGCTCTTACTCCTGTGTGCAGTAATTTCACTTCAGCTCTAGTCCAACTCATAAAGTGGAATTCTGGTTGCTAGAAACAAAAGAACCCAACTTAGTCCTTGTTCTCACTGTTGTGTACTAGTTCCATGCATAGTTAAACTGAAGACTTAAAATAACCCATTCTTTACATTTTTATAAAATGTTTCTTACTGTCTCAAAAATTTCATGTGTCTGTGAAGGTATAAACTCTTGGGCTTGTGTGTGACACAGTGCAGCTGAACCTCATTTTTTTTGCCCCAACTTCTTGCTGGTTTTCTCTGTTGCAGAGGACTCGTGTACAAAGTGACCCTGGTGATCAGGATCAAAGGGGTGGTAAAAAACCCTCTTTTCCTGGAAGTAGTCTTCACTTTTCTGATTGATGGCAGGCAGGCCTGCCAACAGCCCTGAGAGACAGGATGCACGGGCATTCCCCATTTTTGGATGTGTTTAGCAGTGAATCATTTTTGTTTTAAGCCTTGTGTTTGGTTTTCCCTCCTTCAGTGGGATGCAAACAACTGAAATAATCAAGTGCTGGAATTGCTTTGTGTCAACCTGTACATAAACAGTAATTGAGTGATTTTGAGCGGGACTGTGCAAAAACAGGGGAACACTGAGAGTGGAAGTTACTGAAAACCTGCTTTTCACATTACCCCCCACTAAGGGCATGGTTTGGAAGTTGGAGAGGGAGAACTGAGATAGACTAGAATGTCAGGCATGAGCTTAAATTGCTGAAACAGAACTCTGAAGCTGAACTAATACCACTTTAGGGGATGACAAACAAACAAACAAAAAAAAACCCCCAAAAGCTGAGCTATTAGCACCATTGATTTATTTGTGCAGCAACATCTCCTCCTTTGACAGACAGCTCTGTATGTTTTGCATCTGCTTGTTTCAGCCACAGTCATGTCCTTCACCTTTGTAATTAGGGACATAGTAGCTGAAACAAGGTCTGCTTCTTGGGTTTAGTGGGATTTTGAAAATATTTAATTACTATTTATGATTACCTTTTCTCTGGTCAGTCTTAGTTGTGTCTCTGTTGCTCCTCTCATGGGACCCATTTCTTTAGCTCATCTGACTCAAACAGTTGTCATTAAAATAATTGAGGATTTGATGTTTATATACCTTTTTTTTTCACTGTGTGTTTTCATTCGGAGTTGCAAACATCCCACATTTCTCTTTACTCATAAGAAAAGAACTCTTTCTGTCTGTGTTGTCGTGTGAGTGTTGGGGCAGATAACTTTGCCATCCCTCAGGCACTGTGCTCCAGCCCTGTGGGACAGTCCATTTGTTGTTTTGAGATCCTGGCTCTTGTCTCCCATGGCTGTGACAAAATTCTGTTCCTGTAGAACATCATTCCTTTTGATTGTTCTTCATTTTTCTTGCTCTGTGTTAGTATTTTCACTAATTTACAGTAAGAAAAGTATTTGGACTCCTGACTTTTCTTGTGCATTATCTCAGAAATACTTGTTTTGTGGTTTAATGTAAAAAATTGAGTCAGGGCCTCTGACTGGCATTGTACAAACTCTTTCATCAAATGCAATTGTCTCTCACATAGGTGGGTCTTCCTATGCAGAACGGTGAGTTTGTTTAGCAGAGATGTTAAAGTTGCCTGTATTATTCTTCATGTACTTACGAAAGAAATGTCACTGACAAAAAATGTGTCGAGTTCAATTTTTCTTTATTTATGCAAAATTTTAATTTACTTTGTTCAGTATTTTTTGAGGAAAATGGATTTTTTTTTTTAAACTGAAGCTATTAAGAACAAAAATGAACTTTTAATTTTGTAGACAAGTGCTTGTCTGTAAGTTAAATTTTAAAGCCGTCTCTTAATCCCTGAAAAGGAAGCAGCTAAGGAAAGGAAGACTGATGAGTTGAAGCTGTTTATCTTGTGTGTGCAGGGGATTTAAACATGTGATTCTGATGTATTTTAATTTTTTGAAATTGTTGCTGCAATAATGCTTTTCTATTTTAATTTTGGATGATGCATATGTACATGGAACCAACAGAGTAAGTTTCTGAGTTTAAAAGTCCCTGGTTGCAGCTGCTTGAACTCCTCTTTGGACTAAAACAGGTGCTTAACTTGTCTATCTGCCTCTGATCCTCTCCTCCAGCCCACATGCCTCTGAAGTGGGCTGTGAAATGCTGTAGCAGCAGTTGAATATAGTTGTTGAAGGAAATGTAAGGAGAGAAACCCTTGCTTTATATGTTGTGGAGACCTGCTGCACTCACTCAACTACTGTGCAAAGATCAAGTCATTTTAAAACACCATCATCAAGGAAAATAGTCCTAAGTGGTGGACTTTGCTAATATTGACGAGTAGAATTAAGAGTTGTTACAAAAGGTCTAAACTGGGTTTTTCTTTTCAGTTTAACAGGGGTTGATTACTTCTGTGTTGGAGGACTTAAGAACAGTCACATTCTGACAAATCAAATGAAGGGGTTTCGTAGTTTCTCAATGTTTAATTTTGAGGAGAAAGCTCAAAAGTGTGGTGCAGAGGAAACCATATCTGATTTGCAATTATCCCCAGTGAGTGATACTTTATGCATGAATGCACTATTAGAAGTCCAAAATGTAGTAAAAATGTGCATGCCTGAAACTGACCATGTTCAGATGTGTGCAAAAATCAATCAAATTCCTTCTAATCCAGAAATCAGGGTCCAGTTTGCTGGATGTTTTTGCAGGCAGTTTTTGTTGCATGCTTACCAACAGAAGGCTCAGCCAGCCTTCCTCAGCCTGTGAACTCTGACCTCAGTAAGTAGAGCAGACTTTTCGTCTGTCAAGTTTTCATTAAATTTTAAAATACATATACAGGTTTGTGGTGTCAGCAAAGAAAAGAATTTCTTCTGGCAGGATCCAGCTTCAGGAGTTTGTGCTCTAGGATAACCCTGCTTGAGCAGGGAGGTTGAACCACTGTGGTCCCTTCCAACCTGACCTATTCTGTGACTCCAGAACTTCAGTACCAGTGTTGGTGTACTGCAACTGTGCTGTTATTTATATAACATAATGCCTATTAGCCAGGAGCTGAGGGCCCTGCTCAAGTGAAGGCAGATTTAGTGTGTGCATAAGATGTAAACCTTGTGATGATCATTGTCACAGCACTTTCAACACAAAGGGTTTCCCTGCCCACAACAGACAACTCTCAAGCTCACTGCACATCTCTTCCTAACCTCTTGCTGAGCCTTGATAGCCTGGCACAATGGCAGGTTCTGCAGCTGGTTTCCTTTAATGAACTGGAAATGGCATTACACGGGGGCAGGCTCGGTGTTAACCCATGATTGATGTGTCATTTCACCAGGTAACTTCCTCTGTGCGTGTATTAGTGCAGAACAGACACGTCCCACTGCACACAACGGGTTCATTCTTCACCAGACAAATATAATGTGAGTAATTGCAGTTCGTTATGTAAATATACAGCTGTAGGAGACTTCTATGGAGTACTAATGGATTTTGCAGGATATTTTTCTCCTACGTAGAATGCTGTTTTTTAAAACAATGTGACAGTGTCCACCAGGAAGGAAGCTTCTAAACCTGCAATTTAGAACATTTTGTTATAGCTTAGTCTAACTTGAATCAGAGAAAGCAATCCTGACTGTACAAACTTTTTACTACCTACTACTGAAAGGTGAAAAGGTGTTTGGTGTGGTAACTGTATTGTTATTTTACTATTTATTAAGCATCTACATCATAGAAGGGGAACAAGGGTGGAATTTAAAAGGAAAGAAACATGCACCCCTAAATAAAGAGAAAGAGATGGGAGGGTTAAGAGGATGTGATGGAGAAGAGGAGAAATTTAGGTCTAGAGGCACCATTGCTTGTGGTAGCATTGGAAAAGTTGTCTAAAACATAGGAAACCTCTTTGTAAATCCTAAATTTATAGGGTTTATTTTAAGTATTTCTTTCCCTGTGTGTGTGTATGTTAGTACTGGTACAGAGATAACAACAAATATTTGAATATAATAATAGAAGAGCATTCCAGTGTGAAAAATAGGAACAGATCTTCTGTTGGTAAAGGATCATTAAGAATGAAATATTAAAGAACTGAAAGATGTCCCTGTTAACCTGACATTACTTTTTTCTGACAGTATGGTTTTAAATCTCATCTTACATTTAGCTGCAGATTTCTGCCTATGTTTTGCATTCTGGCATGTAGAAAAAACCCCAGTCAAATGAAAAAATGAGCTGGCAACTCTCACACCTCACATTGCAGTGGTTTTTTAATGAATCCTTAATACTTGGAATAATGTGGAAAGCCCTTTGTTTCTGGGCAATAATACCTGAATATGTGAAAATCTTATATTTTATTTCTGTTGGGTTACTCTGTTTTGCAAAGAGAGGAGTCTTTGATCACTACCTTGACTGATAACAGCAAGATGCAGTTGTCAGTCAGCTCTGTGAAAAGAAGGTTGCCCAAGTTTGTGAAGACAGATCTTTCAGTCGTGTCCTGGTGAATTCCAGCCAATACTGTAACATATCTGGAGGGCCCTGACAGGCTTTCAATCTACCAGTGTCCCTAAAATATCGACGTGTACAGAACAGAAACCTTTGTGTCCTTTTGCTATGGCTGAGTCCCCTGCATACTGAACAAAAACTGGTAATGAGGGAAATAGTTTCAACATACTTAGAAAACCAGCTCAAGTCTATAAATGAATGAAAGGAAAAGCCAGATAACACAGCTGCTCTGTGTAATGGCTAGTCTGTCTTCAAACAACTCGACTGTGAAATGATGCAAGCCTTGAGATTATTACTTTTCCCCGTTGGCAATTTGTATGCTTGAACAGCCCGTGCTCTACTATATTTCAGTCTCAGGATGGGGGTGGCAGGCTGCTGGGGGGTGCATATTGTGCCAGTTGTGGTAAAAAAGGGCAATTAGGGCATTCCATTTTTTTTAAGATAAACCCCCAGTCACTTCATCTACAATTCTTCAAAATGCATAACACTGGCTCCCTGGGTAGTACAGCTAAGGCAAGATGCCCAGAAAGATGACATGTGTTGTCTTCAACTACTGCAGTTTCCTGGTCTTACTGCTTCAAGAAATATGTAACTGCTGCTCTAAAAAGTGCTCCTTGAAGTGTTGGCTGCTGTCAGGTCTGCCTCTCTCTGCCAGCAGGCTGTGGGATCAGATGTTACCCGGGGTGCTGTCAGAGGGTTCAGCTTGGCTGAAGGACTCTGCTTGGCTCTGTGCATCTGTAGGTTAAAGACTGGGCATGTACTGATTATCCAGAGTAACTAAATGTTGTCTTGGGAAACTGAAGCTTTTTATTTACTCAGTTTGGGAGAGCTTATCTTTTCAGAGCTCTGCAGCTTCTCAGCTGTGTGTTATGACTGTCTTGCTTTGCCTGGGAGTAATTAGTTTGGTTCAGCAAACCTACCAGACTACTGACTACTAGGACAAAACTGTTAGAGAGAGGTGCCATTGAACTGTTGCAGTTTTTCTTGATAACAAAAACATCATAGTATTGCTTTCCTTTCATAAGTAAAAAAAGGTCTGACTTTAGATTTTAAGGCTTGAAGCAAAGTGAGGAGCTTCCTAGAACAGCTGCTTGGGAGGAGGATTTTAAGCAGTGTGAGTAGATGACACCTCAGGTGGAGATTCCCTGGGGAGAAGTAGCACCCCAGGGAATCAGCAGTGCACTGGTGAGTGGGTCAGGGGGCTCATGGCTGATGGATGGCAGTGGTGTCCTCAGGGGCTTGTGGCTGTACCCCTTGATCACAAGGCAAGTGTGGCAGGAGCACAGAGCATCACTGCAGAAGGCTTTTCATGGAGCTCTGGCACCTGTTCTGGAGACTGAGCAGCTTTTGCAGTTCAGGTTTATGGTAATTTGAGAGAGAGCTGAGCATAGGCTGTGATTTAGATGGCTGTGTCTTTTCTAGAAGCCTGTAGGAATTGGAAGGGTATCTGGGATGAAATAGCCTTCACTACATTTATAAAGGAGGCTGGAAGCATGGAATTTAGGGATCCAAGTAGTTGGAAAACTGTTTAGGGAATTTGATGTGTTTTTGTGAGAAAATGGGCAGTACCTTTCTGTGCTTTGGAAAAATGGGATGTGCAGTAGATAAAGGTGAGAACTGGAAATAGAAACACACAGCAGTGGAAAACAAAATGGTGGGGGAGTAAATGTATTGGAGGAAAAATAGGGAGCCTTAGTTTACAACTACCAAAATATGTATCAAATTGTATAATACTCAGGAGAAGCTCTTGGGGTCTGATGTCCTTCCTACGTCCTTCTTGTCCGTCTTTTTTGCAAACATTGACAAGATAGCCTATTGCTTTTCTTTTCTCAGCAGCTGTCAGCTAATTCAAAAAAATACCAGTTTGAGGAAAGTTAAGAAGTTCATCCAGCCAATGGTGCATGAAGACAGGTGGATGGATTATTTCAGTAATGGCTGAGAGATGGAGGGCTGAGAACTGCACAAACTTTTTATTCTGATTTTTGAGGTCATTGATAAATGGCACGTGTAAGAAAACTTCCCCTTTGGGTTAAGGGGTGGTGGCCTTTGCTCAAACATTGCATTGAATCCATTATCTAAATCTACTTTATTGCTACCAATTGAAGTTTAAGCAAAAGTGTTTTCACGGCATAAAAAACCCTGAACCAAACCAACCCCCCTAAACTCCAGGCCTCCCAACCACAAAATATTGGGGTGGGAAAAAAGTGAGAATAAGTTTGACTCAGGATTTTTCTTCTCTTTTTATGTATTTTTCCAGAATCTGTCTAATATTGTGTGCCTCTAAGTAAAATTGTAAAATAAACTGACATTTGGGTGGTGATTTTTTCCTTTTCTTTTTATGGATAGGAAGGATGACTATATTACAGCCTGAACTTGTTAGTATTAATGTTTAAAATGGAGTGATGCATTAAAAAGTAATAAGCACAGCAGTCTGAGTGTGTCTGTTGCAATGTTAGTGACACTATGATGGATTAACAGCCTGTAAAATAGAAATGCATGCTCTGGCAAATATTTTACCTAACACTTATTAATGTATTTATGGGTATCAATTTTGCTTTTACTTTGCATCTTTTAAGCATAATCATGCTTTAATATATTTGAAAAACCCACAGACCTATAAATCTGCTATTCTTCTGCAGGTGTGAACTTTCCATGATATGTGATGTCAAGTTATATTATTAAAGTAGAAGTAGAACTAGAGCATTATACACAAGCCAGAATTTGAAGCCCCAGAATGAGAAACTATCTTGTTGTTTTGGTGTTTTCTCCTGTGATGGGGTATTTTGTGTTATGTTGAAATCATTCATTATGCCCAAGTCCACTTTTCCACTTTGGAATAAATAGATGGTTTCATCTGTCTACAGCAGCCAGGTTTCAATTAATGCTCACCAGAACAAGAAGGCACTTGCACTGGTGGGAAGAAAATGCAATTTTAAATTTGATTCTTACCCAAGGTGACAGTAACCCCTTAAGAAGTGGAACTTTATTTGCATAAACCAGCAGCTCTTAAATAGGTCTTATCAGGTTGCTATTGTGACCATAAGACAAATTGTGACTTGCTTACACTCTTCTTGAAGTTAAATCAACTTCAAACTCTGCAAAGTTAAGAAATTTGCTTAGTGCTTCCTAGTATTATTTTAGACCTTATTGAAATCTGTTTGCCTTTTGGTGTTCCTGGTGGCCTTTCTCTGCAATTGAGATCAGATATGCAAGTCTAATAACTTCACAGGGCACTTTATTCTGTTGATATATATTATTTTTCCTTATGCAGCAATTTAATGGAATTCATTACCACAGTGTATACTTTTTAATACATACTATTTCCAGTTTGAGATAACTTTCCTTTTGAGATAACTTTGATTTTCAGGATCAGTCAATAAATGAAAAAAGCTCAACAAAGTGATAGAGCAGAGGTGGATCACAGGTTAGCAACTGCTGCCATGGAATTATACAAAATTCATTTTCTGTTACATCTAGAAGCAGAACTGTGGTGAATATCAGATCAAGAAACTGGCAGTTGTAGTCAAGACTTCATAAAAGTCACATTCCCACCACAAAATTCATACTTGTGATGCAGAAATTTATTGGAGAGTGACAGAATTATGGGCCTCTGAAGTACCTTATGGCTCTCTGTAATTACTTGACATGGCACTGTTTCTTGCATTAAAAGCCATGTTATATTTTCCACTTGGCAATAAGAATATTATTTTGAAAATAATTGCATGCCAATGTAAAATTTGCAGGTTGCTTTCAGCTGAATGGTTGGAACCCTGACCTCCCTGATTACAGTGGGTCCCCAGATGTCACTTCATCTCCTGCTGCAGAAGGCACCCCTTTGACAGTGGCTGCCCAGGACTGTTGCTTCTCCCTCCCCTCTTGAATACATCATTTTTGGCACCCAGTGTTTGTGTCACCAACCCTGCCAAGGTCTGAAGTAAAGGCAATTTCCTAACCCTTGACCTACCAGTCTGTACTCAGAGCTGCAACAAGGGTCACTTCAAGTAGATCTGAGGAATTTGTAAGATTTGGGGCGGGGGGAAACATTCACAGGCCATTATAGACATGACCAGGGGTTCATTCTAAAGTGTAGACAGTAATGGATTCACACTCAAATACGCTGTGACCTCTAGTCTTCTTCTTCTTCTTTTTTTTTTTTTTTATTGTCAGAGAAAGAATGCTAGAGAGGTTTGTTTCCATAGCATTCTGTCCATTATATCAGAGCTCTTAATTACAGTTTCTCATTTTTTAACTCCTATCTTCAGTTTGCAGGTATTTTGAATTCATTGAAAGCATTAACATTTACAACCTAGCACCAGCTTTGGGAGTAAAAAAAATGGTTTATTTGCTTAGAGAAGAGTTCATTTCCCAGCATGAAACACTTGAAAGAAACCAAAGGCAGACTTTGTCTTAATAGTTGAAAATTCAAAATAAATGAAGCTTATGTAAAATGGCAGTAACAGACTAGAGCTACAGTGGACTGCTGAAATTGGATTTGGGTAGCTATAAACACAATTAGCTTAAAGCATTCTAGCTTGCCATGCAGTGTGAGCTCTCATAGGCTGGGATGTGATAATGCTTTGCTCTTTTGCATTTTAACTCCTTGTGGAGATTCAAAAGGCAGCTGATCTTGGGCTTTGTGGAAGCGAAATTAAGCACACGTTCCTTGGGGGGTTATGGCAAACTGTGAGGTTTATTGGGTGTTGAAGTGTGCTAAAGATAACGTGTCAGTAACCCAAAATGCTGTACTCCCAACATACTAATTAGGATTGTATATTTGTAATTTTAAAAATCTTTACAGATTAGTATTTCTAGTCGTGTAAATGATTGATTATATGTAAACATTGGTTGTGTATGCTCTTAATGCTCTTATGGATGAAATACTAGTGCTTGATTTGACCTATATAACAATATACACAAACAAGATGATAATATTGTAAAGTTGCATGTTGTAGTGTGGATTTTTGGTTTTCTCTGTTTAATGCTTCATTTATT
>VXBB01001140.1:303895-337320 GCA_013399915.1 Illadopsis cleaveri | reverse complement strand
CAGTTGCATATAAAAAATACTGATGTGGTTCAGGATTTCTGAAGGATTTTTATTTCTCCGAAACACTGGCTCATGCCCATTATGTGAAGCTGTGCTCATTTAAGCCAGTGAGTAATGCTACTTGACCTAAATCTTCGCTGTAAGTGGGTTGAAATCAGTCAATACCTTGGCATTCCCACACCAGTAGAACACTTAGATTTGTACACTTGAGGCCTCCATAAAACTCTAGGAATACATGTTCAGCCTGTCCAGAATAGGCCTCACGTGCAGTCTGCTGCTCTTCCTCAGATGTACAGATCACTTCAAACAAGTGAGCCTGTGTTCTCACAGCAGGCAAACACTACTTGATGTGTGCTTCCACCACTGAGTTGTTTCCAAATAATAAATTCAGAACCTTCAGATTTTGCCTTTTATCTGACAGTCTCAAGCCTTCCAAAGCTGAGATAACTTTTGTTATCCCTCTACTTCTCCTGTTTCTATTTTCCACAAGTAAGTGTGTATGAAACACAGAAATAAGGGAAAGTTTCATTGAGTTGTTAAAGGCTGGAAGGATTTTCACCATGGGACATTATATTAAATTGTTTACTTTATGAGGTGACTCTATATCCTTTTTTCCCCTCTTTTTATTCTCCCACTGCCTTTATTAAAGGGAGATTTTTTAAAATGAGGTATTTCAAACAAGAGTGAAAATGGACAATTTAGTCTGTTAAATCAAAAAAAAATTCTCTGTGGAGAGAACATATGAGGATTATAATCTTAGTATTTAGAAGTGCAGAGGAATGTAGTACAAAGCAAGTATTAACACCACATCATGCAGAGTAGTTACAGATTTTCTATTTTTGGAGTATCTGGATGTTGTAATTTATGTGGAATATAGATAAACTGATGTATTTCCTTTCTTGTATTCTTTTTAAAATATTAATTTCCAATGGAGGTGGCTTACATCTTCAGCAAGGCTTTTAGTACTTCAGCCTTCTGCATTTATTACTTTTGTTTAGAATTCATTGTAGATAAGCATCTGAAAAAAGAAATACAATAAACATTTGTGTTAATTATATAATTTCTTCCTACCCTTCTCCCCTACACCATATGTTCTCTTCTCTTGATTGACTTTTATTAGGGTTTGATACGTGTCTAATCAGAGACCTCAAAGTACGTGCTGATGATGCAGTTGTGACCCTGTTTCTGCACCCTTTCATAAGCGTAAATATACCTGGAGGTAGAAGAAATGAACAATGGGATTAATTCATCAGGTGGTTATTATGTGTATTATATATGGAGATTTGCCTTAGTCTGTAGTATCTGCTTCAGCCTTTGTGTCATATCTCATATTAGCCCTTGACCTGGATCTTTTGTTTGTTTATTTGTGGGGTTTTTTTGATTGTTTTTTGTTTTTCCTCCAATCCCTTGGTTATTTTCTCGAATGTGGTCCTCTGAAAAACCTTTGGGGATTCATCAAGTTTCTCTGCCTCTGTCTGACTTTCTGTTACAATATTTGATTCACATATCCAAGGTTTTTTTCTGCTTTCATGGGGAAAGCTGCTTCCTTCATTTTCTGTGAGATCCCGAAATGCACCATTATGCTTGGTCATCAAGGACATGGGAGAGAATTAGTTGCCAATTTTTATCCCTTAAAAATGGGAGGCCAGGAGCAGGGAGATGCAACTTAGTACACTTGCATGGGGAGCTCTACTTCAGAGACCAGTGGCATGTGAGGAACTTACCTGCACTGTCTACTGAGATGCACTTTGGTGTCAGAATCTGTATTTGCTATGTGCACAAATGCTTTCCTTCTCTGGTCAGTTATCTGTGCATAGGCTTTTCTAGTGGGACAAGAAATTATTCCAGATTCAGCAGTTGTCTATACCAGCATAAGGACATGATGGAAATGCCACATTACTTCCAAAAGATAAATTCATTACTTTGCTTTGAAACTTGGCTTTTTTCTGCCTTTGCTCCAGGACATCACAAGGCTGTAGCAAGTAATGAAACACATTGCTCTATCCCCAGTAAAAAGGACTGAAACTCTTCAGCAGGATTTACCACTTCTTTTTCCTGTTTTCCTTGGTCCTTTGTTATGCAAACCCACTTAGGGAAAGTCCCTGCATCCTGATAGGAGAAATGCTAACATGAATTTTGAATCTGGTGTCTCACTGCAGTGATCTGCACACCAGGAATAGTCAGTGGTGGTCAGGCCAGGACAGACCTGCAGATTGTGGTGTCACCTGTAGTGGTTGTGAGTGTTATGGCTCAGGTTTGCTTTCCATTCACTGCAGGGTTGGGAGGAGCTGATTTCCTGCCTGGACATACCCAGTGTGCATTAATGAAAGGTGCTGAAAGCACCCTGTGGTATAGTGTACACAAGTGTTGGTTAACACAAAAGCAGCTCATCCTTTCAAGCAAAAATTTCTTTTCCAAGTGAATTTAGTTTCTTGGACTAGCAATAGTAAAATACAATTTTTGTATTAAACAAATGTGAGTGTCCAGTTTTGCACACACCAGATTCATAAACTCTAGGTCTGAATGTATGATAAATGTAAGCAAAGTCAAGGTTTGATGAATGACTTTATCATCTTTTCTTGCCAACAATTAGTGATGGGTTAAATCTATGTTAAATTTTGCTGGCCTCTTGAACACAGGCATATTGTGTGCTTTAAAAAGTTTCTAGGGCTTCTGGTAATGCTTTCAAAAATGAAGGTTAGTGTTGTCATCAGGGCACTGTGTTGGCTTGAAGCAGATAAGGATCCTTGTAAACATAAGAACTATTTGAATCTCACAAATTGAGCTTATGAATTTACTGCCTGACAGTGTTTAGCATGTAAAAAGAAGTAAACAGCACAAGTATTGAGACAATCAACCATTCCTGTTTCATTCCTGGCTTTAGAAAGAGACTATTGTTAATGTAGTACGTTCAAAGGAGCACATAATTGATTATACACTGTTAGTCAGCCATGTGCATTTTTACATTTCTGCCTGTAGGTAAGCTGAACACCTGGTGACATGGTAGCATGTTTAAAACACTGCTTAGGAAATTCACAGTAACAGCACAGATAACAAGACTTTCAAAAAATGATTCAGTCAAACACAAAATAAATGTTTCTTTAAAGAATTTTTTTTATTTCTTGCCTTCATACGAAGGTATTAGTACAGAGAGAAACGTGATCTATTTACTGTTTCTGGTGGGGATGGCTGGTGGGTGGTGAAAGTTACAGGGTGCTGTGCTACTCTGTTCTGCACAGTTCCCCTGTTAGTCTTTCTATCTTTAAACTTCTCGTTTCTCCTGAGGAAGCAGGAAGCTTTTGTCAGCTAGGTATTGAATAGAGGTTTTGATATTTAAAGCAAACTGTTCAGTGCTCTTAGAGATGTTAATGTGGAAAGAAATACAGGTACTACATCTCGAGCTTCAAGACAGAAAATGTTAAGAACAGTGTACAAAGGCAGAGTGACTATTTTGAGGTGTTAATTCTAACTACAGAAGGAAGAAACTAGAATTCTGGAGCGGACACCGGAGCTGTATTGTAGGATGCAAGGGATGACTCAGCCCATGCTCAGATCATGGTCTTGCCATACTTGTTTACATTAAAGTTCAGTTGCTATTTTAATTCTGCACATTTAGCGGAGAAGAAGGTGAGAAAAAAGCAGAGGGAGATAAAAGCAAAAGGAGGGAGGGTAGATTTTAAAACGCAACAACAACAAAAATACCTGGACCAATCCCTCCTGCTCCGTACGGTGCTCTCTCAGTGGAGGAGCTTGTAATCCTATATTTGCTATATCAAGAGGATTCTTCTATGAGGACAAATTAATAATTTATTCATAGGCTGGAGTCAGCCCGCATTGATTTACTTATGCTGCATTTCTTTTCATTCATAAGCCTTTGCCGGTCCCGAGCTCTCGGAGAGTGACTTGCTGCAGTGCTCCGGCGTGGGAGGAAGCAGCAAACGCGCCTCTGTGCACAAGGACGTGCTCCCTTCGACTCGATTTTAATGTGCGAGCCTGACCGAGGGCCGGGGCTCGCTCCGGGAAGCCGCCGCTGCCGCTCCCGGGCGATGCTCCCCGGGCGGGCACCGCCACTCTCCTCCCTCCGCCCGGCGCGGCGCCGCGGCCGGGATGCTCCGGTCCCCGCACGGCTCTGAGCTCCGGGCAGCCTTCGCCTCTCCGGGCTGTGTGACAGACAGGTGCTTGTCGTGCGGCCGTGCCCTGCCTGAATCGCTCTCCGGTGGGTGTGCGCGGCCCCACGCCCCCGCCCCTGCCAGCCCTGCCGAGCCCTCCCTGGCTCAGCCCCCGGCGATGTGCAGCGCTCTCTTCTCGCCTCCCTGGAAGGGTTCAACTACACTTCCAGCTCCTCCAGACTTTCTCTGCTTTTGCCGTGCCCTCCCTCTGGTCCAGCTCCTCCTGTGCCTGCCTCTCTGCCTCGGCGCTATCCCGTTAAAAGGCTGCTGCTCCCGCTCCGCTGAACCAGTGCGCTGGCTGGCTTCATCTGGGATGAAGGCTGGAGGTTATCGGCGAGGGAAAGGAGAACTCTAGGCAGCTTTCCATTTGCAAAGTGAGCAGTAATTGCAAGAAGACAGCCTCCCCAGGTGGAATCGATAGTCTGCTTTCTTGCTGCTAAGGGCACTTTGGAGCAGCAGTAGGTCACTGAAGTAACTTCAGCACACTGCTGACTGCGGAGTTGTAAAGAACTACATGCAAGTGGCTGCAGTAGTGCTGGAAAACGCTTTGCTGTTACCAGGGACACAATAGTTTTCAAGTCATTAGAGCTTCGCTTCTGGTCCGCTCCTTCCATTACACAGAGAGGGTCATTCTTTGGAGGAATGAGGATGGAGCTGTGAATTTTTCTTTTCCAGTGTTCCAGTGTCCCCTTCTAGTGGAAGGGGGTAAGAGTGTGGGAAAAGAAGCTTTTAGAAGCAAAACCCCACTGCTGCTGAACTCAGCTTCACTTGAATTTCCCCAAACCTTTCCAGGCACAGAGAGGCAAAATGCCAGAGAACCTGAATCTTCTTCGGGCTTTTGGGGGTTTTTTCTTTATCTTCTGGACAGCTTTTAACACAGCCTTAGTGGATGTGGTTGGATCGGAGCAGCAGATCCCCTTGTCAGTGTAAGTGCTTTCATGCTATTCCTCCCAGGACCATGTTCAAGGATGAGAATTTGGCTGCTCAAGTTCTCCTGTTTTTGTATTGCAGATATTTGACTGTTCCAGGGCACCTTTGCTCCTCTGTCAGCTGTGTTTAAAGTGGTTGTCTCCAAGGCACTTGGCACTACTTTGATTTTATTGTAGGAGCATGTGTTGGTGGAGTATGTGGCCGCTGAGTTTTAAGTGCTTGCATTTACTGAAATTGGTGCTGTTAACTCTTTCTCATGTGGGAATTTATCATTCAGAACTGTTTTGCCATTTCATCTGCTGTTTTCCTTTCAGTGGGTATATGTCATGTCGTGCCAAAGCATGTTTCTGTACAAGTTAATTCCTTCAATTTTAATGCTTCAGGTTGGTAGTTTCATATCAGAGGCCTTACCTTAGCACGGGGTCTAGTTTGAGCTTGTACTTGTACAGCTTCACTGATCTTTTGCTGTGCTTAGGATCCTCAGTGAGCTCTCTAATGCAAAATTGCTCGGATCCTTCTGAGTGCAGCTGAAGCTGTTACAGTCTCTGTTGCTTGCTATGACATGTGTATTACATTTCTTCCTGTCTCTTTTTTTTTTTCTTCACAGTGTAAAGCTCTGGGCCTCAGCATTTGGTGGAGAGATCAAATCTATTGCAGCCAAATACTCAGGTTCCCAGCTCCTACAGAAGGTAAGAATTTCTTTGGTTGTAATAAGGAAGGGTTTAACAGAGAAAATGGAGGCAGATTTAATTTTTTAAATGAACAGGGAAACCAGTGCTGTACGTGCTTTTGTCCAAGATCTATTTTTGTATTGCATACTAGTCCCTGATGACTCTTTGCATTGCACTGCACTATCTGTAGAGTTCTTGCTTAACCTGATATTTTTCTGTTAGGATGACTTTTTTTTCATTGGAAAGTAAACTCCAACACTTATTTCTTGTAGCCTAGGCTTCTGCCCAGGTTGCGGGTGTTTAGTGCTGCATTGTGATGATGATGTTTCTGTGCAGAAACAGCTGTTTCATGTGAAAAATATTAACTTCATTCAAGGGCAGAATTAGTGCATATTGTATTATTTTCAGCCTGGGCTGTATGTACACAATGCACTGTGTCAGGAGAAGGCGGCTGCACTGTTGTTTGTCATCTCTGCAGTTTTTACATTGCCATTATTCCCCCAATCATCTCAACCCAGTGCTGAGATGTATTACATCATTACAGATAAGAGGAATGAATGTGGTTATCTTCTTGCTCAGCTGCACAGCTGGGTAATAAGGTAGTGAAGTATAGCAAAAACTTGGGAAATTGGTATAAGTCTACATAATTGGGGCAGAGGGTAATGAAAAAGCAGATTTGAGTATTAGGTATATATCAAAGACTCTGTTTAATTTAAATATGCAACCTATAGCAAACATCTGTATGGTGGACAGTTTGTTTTTACAAGGGTTGCAAAAACAATGAGAGACTAAGAGGAATATGTTAGATTGAGACTGCTATTTTGGGGCATTTAACATGTGATTCTCAAAATGCAATATGTAAATGGAAAAACATTGGGACATTCACTGATCAAAAACACTCATTCAACCCATATATTAAATTTCTGCTGATTTTTTGTAGATATGATTTTTAGTTCTGAGTAACACTAATTTTATCTTTTGCCTGATTGTGAAGGAAATTATTCCGTGAGCTTGTAGCATTTATTTCGAAAGGCTTATATATGTGTGAAATTATATAACAGTACGTGTAGCAGCTGAAATAAAAAGCTTGTGCTAGTCTTTAAAATGAAAGCAACTGGCTTTAGTAATTACTAGAGACATATGAGTTCTTTAGCAGCTTGTCTTTTCATATCTGTATACCCAGGACTGTAAAACATGAATTTCACTAAGCGAAAATACAGAGCCATTAAGAACAAAAATATTTGCGGTCTCTTACTGCCTTAGAAGGCCTTTAAATGGCTTCACTTCAATATGTTGGGCAAACTTTCATTTTATTATGAAAATCTGGACACTCAGTATTTATTGTACTTCCAGCTCACATTCTTTAAAGTCTATGTAGTCTTATATTGTCACTGTTTTTTATGAACACCTTAAATTCATAAAGCAGACAGAGCTTTCAGTTTTGATTAGTTGGTAATCAAGTATTATTAAAAAGCTTTATTTTTTTTTCATTGGGCCATAACAAACAAATATCTTTATTTAACTTTGGGGCTGTTCCACTCACAGCCATTGTTGCGCAGAAATGGCTTTGGGAACGAAACCGACCCAGCGCTGAGCCCAACGTTTGCTGGGGGAATATGGAATGTACCGTGTGTGGCAATCACGTTAAAATCCACAAAGAACCAGTATGGAATCCTTAATCCTCCTTCTCTTCCTCATACTGGATGCTGCTGTCATCCCTTCCATAATGTATTTTTTCCCTCTGAAGTAGCAAGATTGCTTCCTATTGGTGGTTATAATTGTAGGTAATTGGAAGCTTTTCATTTTACCTTTTCATCAGCATCCTTTCTGTTTCACTAACCAGTCTGGGCTCCTGTTTTTGAAGGTGGACAGTGTATGTTCTTTCTAAGCTATTCTGTTTTTCTTTCTTGCTTATATTATATTGGATTATTTAATGAAAGAGAAAAGACAAAATGCAGGTTTGCAGGTATTTAGAGCATTTTTATTCCTCTGTCACATGCTCTATTGGTTTTCTTCTTTTTTTTTTCCTTCTGGTACAATAGTTATTTTAAGATGTCAGTTGCTTTTTCTTTTATTTAGAATTCCAAAATGTCTCTGTCCATTTATGATTGGTATATCCTGGTGTTGATTGTGGCAAACGAGCCTGGATGACAGATGACTTTAGCATGTACTTTTTTATATTGTTATAAAGTCTATTTCTTCTGTAAGCTTGTGTGTATAGAAACACACCAAACTTCAAGATCTGCAAGTATTTTCAACACAGAAAGTCAGTGACAGAGGTTGTCACAACAGTTAAGGAGGTGATGGCACAGGAGGGCTCTAAGTACAAATGCCTTTTTTTCCCACCCCCTCCCTCCCCACTAGCCAGGCGTCAAGAATATGTTTGGTATTTACTGTGAGCTCTGGGTGATCAGAATCTATGTCATTTTAAAGTCAAGATTCCACTTTTAGAAGCAGTGAGACTTCTGATATTACTGGAGGAGCCCACATTTCCTGATTATGAATTAAGCATCCTTAAACAAGTGAAGATATAAAATGTTGTATGATTATGGATCTGGACAGTATAGATTCCTCAACTGTCAACTGCTTTGGAGTGCCATTTAGCTTAATACAGGCTTGCTAAATGAAAAAATAATGTAAAGGTTACTTGATTCATTTTGTCAGCACACACAGTGAGTGCTGCTCTCAAAGCGATGCGCTCACAGTCGAGGCGTGATTGACAGTCTCTACTGCCCAAATGTTTTGCACATTGAGTCATTTGACCCACACTAAAATTTCATTGAGCAAATTAATTCATGTGAGATATTCAGTAAAGGAATTTTTTGCCAGTTTACAGTTGTGAATATTGATGGAGTTACTGCAATTCTTAAGGTCTTGCTGTACTGTGAACATCAAGTGCATGAGCAGCACTGGGGTCCTCTTGAGTTTGTAAAAGATGCCTAAGCATATTTTGGTTGCTTTTTGAAAGTATTTTTTTTTAATCCACTGCTTCCCATATCTTAATTGAATGTTTCATTATTTTATGTAATTGTGATAATCTTATCCAAGTATTTTGTTACACCTCCTAGAAGTGTCTAGGATATATGACTTTTCCCAAAATTGACTTTAGATGAAATACAGATGCTTCAAATTGATTGGAAAATAATGATTCAGTAAGTAATTTCAGAAATTACAATGAGGTTTTAAGCAAAATTAGCACTTAAAAAATGTTCAACTCCTTGCTTTCAAAGAGATGGAACACCGTTAAGTGTACAAGAAAACATCCAGAAGCAAACAGGACCATGTTATTCCTAATTTATCTGGTTTCTGGAGGTTTTACAGTTGTCATATAGATTTGGAGAGGCTCCTTGATGCTGTAGAGATGTTCATACTCCTCACCTACTTAGCAAATACTACTGGGGCCTAAGAATTAATTTTAATTCTCTCCTAGGTGTTGCCTTTTTTTCTTAGACTGTCAAAAGACATCTGCCTTATTTGAATCCTGACATTTTGGATTTTTTTCTTTTGTAAACACTCTGCACTTAGTGGGTCCTCTACTGAATGTGAGAGTGTAGCCCACTGGCAAAGCCAGGCTTCAAATATGGGATGCAAAGCAAGGGTTAGGTGCCAGGGACATATTCCCTTCAGCTGCTGCAATTAGAGTTCTGGAAAACAGGCTTTGGGGAATGCTGTTGTTATACAGTAAAGCTCTTAAATCAGTGCAGTGTCTGTTTATGTGGAAGTGCAGCATGGTCTATGCTTTCTCAGGCTCCTTTTGATGAGACTACTCTTTTTAAAAAAAATATCCTGAGCTTTGATAATTCTTCATTTCCTCCTGAATCATCAATATTATTTATTGCAAATATAGGAACCATTTCCAGGTGAAAATCCCCATAATTTCTTGGTCCTTCCACAACGGTTTGCTCCTGATGAGAAGCTTGTTTAAGGCTCCCTCAGATTTTTCTTATGTAAGTTGTCTGCTGGAGCCCTCAGTGTTATGTAAGCACTGCCTGCCTTGGTCTGAAGCAGGCTGGAGTCTGCATCTGCCTGCTCCTTTCAACAAATCCCTCATTGTGTTGGGAGTTCTCAAATCATTGTTTTCCCAGAGCAGGTCTTTCAGTCAGGAGAGCATTCCTGTTTTTAAAGATGCAGAACTGCATTTTATCTCCCTGACTAGGATGGGGTGCTGTATCTTGGTAGTTTCTTGCAACTGTGGAAATGTCAGTGCAAAATTAATATAACAGGGTGATTGAGATCAATTAGCATTCAGCTGGTGGATCTGATTCATACAGTACATCTATCTTTAGTTTAAATTGTATAATAGTGACTTAAATTCTTAGGCAAGTTTAGTGTAATCATCTTGACATTAATTACCTTTCTTTTATTCACCCTTATGTTGGTTTTGGCTTTTGTAGACTGTTTCTTTGCTCGAGACACTGCAACTACTGCTTTGAGGGAAGGGTCAAGTAGGACTGAGACATGCAGGTTAACGGGTAGGCATGGACTGACTTTTTGGATATCAATTTAAACTCTTGCCAACTGAGCAATTCTAAAACATCAAAACCAATATATTTTTAAAATCCAAAATAGGGAAAAATTATCAATGAAATCTGTAGACATATGGCTGTAAATCAAGAAATACAAAAAAACCCATCGAAGGAAATACCACCACCCCCTACAAAAAACCCAAACCAACAGCAACAACCCTCTTCTCCCCACCAACCACACCTGACCTACCCCAAAGCCAAAATTCAAAACCCCATCAGCCACGTAGATGGTGTAGAGTTTACCAAAAACTGTATTCAGAGTCAATTCACTGTCATTTGGACTCCTAAAGTCTGGTTTATGTAAAATGTGTCTCCTAGCACTGACTTAAAATCAAACCTTAGAAAATAAAAGAAATATACATCTGAAAATCTTAAAACAGCATAATTCTGATGATTAATGCAAACAATGTTCTGGAACTTGCAGAGCTTGAATCTCCATCCCCTTTAATTCCTACATGTCTTTGGGCTACATGAATGGCAAGATTATTCTCCATGCCAGACTAGGTACAGAACATTTCAGTGTGCTTTGAAGTATTTAATGGTATCTGCAGACATGAAGATGTAAATTCTTCTGGATAGATATTTTAACTTTGTTCAAGAATAAAAAAAGTCAAACACATTGTTATGCTGCTGATATATTTGGGGGGAAAACCTGGTGGGTTCCATGCTGATTTTCAGGTGGTATGTTGATCTGTAGAAGAAAGGATTAGTCTTATCAAACTTTGAATACTTCTTTCTCTCTCCATAACAAAAACCCCTCCAAACTTGGCCTTCTTTTTTTGGTAATAAAGTTCTGCCTTTTCTGGAGGTATTGGAAAAATTTCCTTCTCTTCTGTGAAGTTAGAACTGTACCTTGAATGATCTGTGATTTGTACTCTCCTCTCCTGTTTGAATGTTATGGCAGCAGTAATGATTTTTTTGGTGTCAGTAATGGTTTTAAAATGTAGTCAAATCAGCTTGAATACCAAAAGTCATGTTTCAGATTTCACTTGGTCTAAAAGGAGAGCCATGCTGAATTCACGTTTTTCTCCCCTCAGCACTCTCTATTTCACAGTATGTTCTGTGTCTTTCTGGGTTTTGCAAGCAGTGTGATCCTCTTGTATTATTGAAAGCAAAAAAGTTCTGCTGTTAGCATGCAAGAGGAATATGAGATGGCTTAAGTAAGTTCATGATACATTAGACTTTCAGTAGTGTCTTTTAATATGAAAATTATTGAGCAGACAATCCAACTGGAAAACGTCAGATCTTGAAAGGAGGAGAATGCTAATTCTCTTGCTTAATGCATTTATGGTTGTTTGTTTCCACATCCTGTATTGGAAAATGCTTACGTTTCAAGGTTAAAGGAGCTGCTCTCCATGCAAATTATCTTGACAGTGAAGGTATGTAGAGCATGAATAGATGCTGTATTGTAGTGGTGATTCACTCTTAAGTAACTGCTAATCAATACTCTGCACTTTCAAATGTCATTACTGTTCTGTAGGGGACAGTTTTTTGTTGCTGATAATAAGTGCTAACACATTTTACAACACAAATTATATATTGATAGGGTAGATGGTATTTTAGTTTCTGTAGAAACTTCAATGGCAGGTTCAAATAAAATGCAACAATTAATATGTAGTTCTTGTAAATTTCCATTTTGCTTTTTATACCTATAATGTTAATTGCAAAATTACATGAATGATTTATGGTCATGTTTAGCATCTGCCAAGTTAATTTGTGTAAAGCTGAAGTACTTTCTTAGACTGTGTGATCAAATAATTGCAAGATTTGTATTTAAAAAAGAAGTCTTTGCAAAAACACTTAAAATCATCGTTGGAAAGAAGTTGAGAAGCATCTTGGTAGCCTTTCCAGAAGTGCTTAATTCCAGAGACACATAATTACTGCGAATATCCTGCTCTCAGGTCTCCCAGGACTTTCCAGGTGAGGTTATCCATGTAATAAATTATAACCAGTACACTGGTTTTAAAGACAACAATATAAGACATGAGGGGATTGTGAGTGCTCAAGCCACTCCTTCACATAGGAGTGCACGGATTCTGCATCCAGCACACCAAAAACAGGGCAATAAAAATTTGTTCTCCATATCCATGGTAGATGTACAAGAACTGGTCTTTAAATACAAGAATTAATTTTTTGCTACTATCAGTTTACTTATTTAATTGTTTGGGTTTTTTTACTGAGAGAAAACCCTAGGATAGTGTGGAACTCTTGCAGGTTGGCTGTTCAGAACGAGTTCCTGGCTATTATCTGGACTTTGTTGAACTGCCTTATGTTAGAAAGATGAGCTACATCCTTTATTTTGGACTATCATCAATAACAGTAATTGCATTTCTTCTTTGATTTTTATCTATGCACTATTAATCTTTGTGTCTATATCTCCTTAAGGCATAGCTGGGGTGTCCTTCATTTTCAGAGCAGAAACAGGTTATAAACAGAGTTGTCACTGCTGTACAGGGCAGCCTGGTAACCAGGCTGGATAAGATGTCGCTGGTTTTCCCCTCTTTTCCCCTCTATTTTTAAGCATACAAATAAATAATCTTACTAAAATATCATTTTACTGTAGAGGAATAAATGTGTCAGCTATAATAGACTGAACTTGTTGGAAAAAGATTTAGACTACTCAGATCATCTCTTGTTGGGCTTCAGGTCTGACACTCACATGTAAAGATATCAGCAGGATGAGCTTTTCAAGGTGTTCCAGTGTGTTCTTGTGTTAAATAGAACCATGAAGTACATAATGGAACTTCAGTGGGGATTGTAAGACCCTGGGATGTCCCAGTGAGAAAGAAGGAAATGATCAGATGTCAACTCCTGGTTGATTTCTTATGAACCTGCCACAGCTTCTAGTGCTTTGTTATCATCAACTGCTACCTGTTAAAGTTTGTTCTTCACTGTTGTTATTCTTGAGAGGAATTTTCCTGAAGCATTTCATGCACCGAAGTTTTGCCTCTCTAGGTGGAGCCTGGTTGGTTGGTTGGTTGGTTGGTTGGATGGAGTCTTCAAAGCATATGGGTTCATTCTTCATCAAAAGAGTTTGACAAGTGATTTCTTCTAATCATATTTTCTGTCTGTCAAGATTTCTGAAAGAACTATAAACAGTTAAACCAATGCATTTCACTGAGGTGATGAAAGAAATTATAAAATCTTAGAAGGTGTTTTCTTTGTCAAAGTACCTGCTCCTACTGGTGTGTTTTGCTTTTATTTTTCTTGACACGTTTTATTGTTGTCTTTGTTTCTCTCCCTGTCTCTTTCTGAACCACCTTATTTATCTTTCATTTTAATCTTTCTGGTTTTAAATGGGCATATTTTCTAGAAATGTTTTCTTCTGAGCCTGATGCCAAATGTTTTGTGTAAATAATTTTATAGTACAGGAAGCACTTAGAGATAGTTATTTCTATTTATCCTTCTAGATTGAGATCTTAGAGCACCAAAATTAAGGAAGTAAATAATAAAGGAAAAAATTGTTCTCAGGTCCATCAACAAAGCAAACTATCAGGTGGCCTAATCTGCATCACATGACTGAGGATATAAACTGAGAAGTGTGTGTGTATAATTTTTTCGGGGCTTAATGCGAGGATCCTGTGGATTGTTGATTAGTAGTTTCTCATATGTATGGCTGACAGTAATTTCCTTACACCATTCCCCTTAGTTTTTAGGAAAGAGTGGAAGAGCTTCTAATAGTGTCATAAAATGTTTTCCTCAGTGCTCTCAAAATGCAGATTTGACAGACTTCTCTGAATTTTGTGCAGGTGATGGATTATATGTCCTGTTGATACCTTCCTCTGCAATGTGCAAGTTGGGTAGATTTCTTTTGCTTAATGTTATTCTGAATATAGTGATACTGAATTAAAAAATTCTACTTATATTCTGAGAATTGAGACTTTTGTGTTTGACACTAACGTCTTCACAAAACTGGTTCTGGAAACCAACACTCGTCATCCCCTCTTTACAAAGTCTTCCTGTCTTCCACTGTGGAACTCTGTTTTTCATTATTTCTGGACTCATGGAATAATTAATTCTGGAACAGGATTTAGAAGGTCCTTTAACTCAGATTCCTGTTCAAAGTGGGGTCAAAGCTAAAATCAGTGCAGACTTCTTGGGTCTTTGAGTTTGAGCTTCAAAACCTTCAAGGACAGCAGCACCACAAGCTCTTTGGTTCCAGTGCCTGTCTCTAGTCTGGACAAGAATTTACTTGAGCTGGAACTTCGCATTTTGATTTGACTGCTATGTGTCACTTCCACCTCCCTAAATATCCTTGGTTCATCATCTTCATCATCTCCTGGAAGACATGGAAAAGCACAGCACTTTGTCCTGACAGGCATCCCTGAGGCCCCAGACATAGACAACATTGTGGAATCTTTTAGTTGTTTCATCAGGTCTCAACACTTTTTCTAACCTATAATTTTAAAAGAATATGTTGAGTTCTCAGTAGCTTTATGGGCTCTTAAACTGAGCTCTCTGCTGTTTGATATTCAGGTGGGCTTTTTACCACTCACAATAGGAATATGTAACCATTCTCATAATTGTGAAGTCTCAAGAGTAATTTCCACTTAGCTGATTGCATGAATAGGAGAAGACTTTTTAATTTGTCGTGGTAACACAGGAATTTATTTTCTAATCTAGGGCTAAGACAAGCCATTTAGCTCCCAGTTGCTTTATTAGCCATTTCTTTTACCATCTTTATCCCCCTCAGTATCTTAAGTGAACTTAGTGTTGTACAGAAAGAGTCTGTCAGCTGGCAAAAGGTTTTATGTCTTATTGTCTATTTTCCCTTTACTCTACAGTTGCTGTCAAGGGATTTCTTTGTGCTTTTATACACAAACAAGGATTTGACTTGCTTTCTTAAAAAGTGGGATTCAAAGTTATGCAGTCATAATATCTGTAGCCTGTTAGGTAATAGCACAGTGAAAATGCTGTTTGGAATGCATGATTATGAAAACTCTGGTCAGGGCCCCAGCATGCAGTATTGTTATTGTACCTCCAGGTCCCATTTCAATACTTGGCTATTCAATATACTTCGAAGATTTTGTGTCAAGCTATCTAAAATTGCCAACTTTAAAAACACACACACATACAAAAAAAATCTACATACTATGGGTATTAAAATTTGATGTGTTGGGAACACATCATTGGTCACAAAATTAGATAATTATCTTCTAAAGTAACAAAGCTTCAGAGATAAAAAGCAGGAACATTCAAAATTTGGCTTTACCTTGAAGCTAAATGTCTATCATCTCCTGACAGCTGTATGAAATGTATGAATACAGAGCTGTTTGGACATGATGCTATCGTATTACATTAATAGCAATTTTCACTGATAATGAAAACTGGTAGGAGGCTAAGAGCAAAGATTTAGATTATGACTTGCAGCCATTGACTATCTGCATCCAGCAGATTTATTACTCCCTACGCACTGTGCCTTTTATAATGTTTCTGCCATTTCTTCATCAAAGTACAACAAGAAAGATATTATAGATGGCATGAAACAGAAAAAATCTGGGTACTCACTTCACATTTCCAACACATACTCATTACAAACTGCAGTGCAGTTTTACAGTAAAAGTAGGGATAAATTCTGGCATCCCCCATGAAAGCTTTGTGAGGGAGAGGAGTGTGAATGAAAGAAAACTGGAGAATTTCTGTTGTTCAAGTCTAATTTTCTGTGTATAGATACATCTGGCTTTTATCCTGGGGCTGTGATAACCATTTCTTGATGGTTTTCTTAAGTCCTTTAATCTTGGTGGCCAAAACTGAAAGCAGTCCTTAAGCACAATGCTAATTTAACCTGTAATGACACAGACAAATCTGGTGCACGCAGTGGTGGTAGGATTTCAGGGAGAGTGCCAGAAACCTTAAATTGAAAATCAAAACTGCAAGTGAAACTCACCCCTCTCCCCAACTGGAGACATCTTTTCCTATTTTTCTGTGTAATATGGCCCTAGTAATACTTCCTTTTCCCTCAAATTTTAAAACTTTGAATTAGAATTAGGGGCAATGCTTCATAATAGAGAGTTTAGCATATAGAGAGAGTTGGCTGGTGAAGAACACCCTCAGCATATGGATATGGAAATAGGGGGAAGTGGAATGGAATGGATCAGCTCTGAGAGCTATGAGGCATTAATTTTAACACACTATTTAAATATAATTTCTAGCACTACTGGAAAATAAATGGTTTCCTGTAACAGTCCTGAATAAGTACAAAATTGATAAAAACTCCTATTCCTGTTGTTGATATTTGGTGTCTGTAGCTGGCAATAAATCTCCATATGGCATTGCACTGGCAAGTGAGATTGAACCCTTTTTTGTCAGAGGATGAATCCCTGCTGTGCTTTGAATACAAGGTGATATGCTCTGCTGATATCAGAAAGTAATTTGCAAATTTGAAAACCTTTTCTTCTTTCCCTTATAATTTTTTCCATGCTGTTATTTCTTTCTTATTATCCATTTTCCACATAACTTAAGTTCTGCACTACTTTTCCCTGTCTAGATCCTTCAGACTTTTTCTGGCCTATTCTGGTTTTCTTCCAAGTAAGATCCAACAAACAAGACTTTTATTGGAATCAAATTCACAATTGTTAAATGCAGCTAAATTGGGAATTGAGCAATTTTATTTATCATTTTATGAGTATCTGATTATTTCCGTCTACATTTCAATTACCATCGAAGTTTATTTTCATGTGTTTTTTGTCACTCTGTCCTTCTCTTTGCTCCCACTTGTTTACAGCCATTGCTTTTTTCCTTTGGAAATTTCTGCCATTAATGTCATTTTTTTGTTCCTTTAGTGGCTGTAATCATAATACTGCGGTAAGGATCCTGTCACCTGAGAAAATGATGCAGAAATAAAATGAGTAATAGCTTAGTAATACTTTCATACCTAAGAATGGGGAAAGGTTTTGCAAATACAGGTGTTTTTCTTAAAACCTTTTCATTAAATTATGCTGCACGAACCCTTAAAATGAAGAATAAATAGGTTAGGATCTATTAGTGCACTTTATACATTATGAATGTCATTGGAAAGAGAGGGTGGTTATTTCCCCAGTAACAGCCAATATACTTTGTTGTGCCTTGGATGGCACGTGCAGGGGGTGGGAGGGACAGAATTCCCTCCAAAACCAAAGGGAAATTCTGTCATGGAGGGGGAGGCAAGTTTTGCAGAAAGCAGTCAGCATCAGGAAGCTACTGCAGGCTCAAAAAGCTGCTAGAGGTGAGAACAGGGACACATAAAGGCAGCAAAATGAGGAGGAATAGAACACACCGGGAGCAAAGAAGCAGAATGTCTGAAGGATGTTGATTTTTTCTCTGTATTTTAGGACAATTGGAGAAGAAATAAATTTTTATGAAATGCAGGCAATATCCGTATTCTGGTGATTATTTTTGACAAATCTATTAAATAAATAACATATTAAAATATATAAGTCATAGAAGGTCAAGCTTACTTTTTTTGAGTGCATGAGTACCACATGATTTAAAACTTCAGCCAAGAACTAAAAATAAGAAGAAATTATATGCTAAGAAATGTAAATTTCAAGTCAGGAAAAGCATCTGAAATTAAACTGGGTTTTGTAATGATGTAATTCTGACTTTTGTATTTTGCTTCTCAGATGCTTAAAATTGGAAGGCTTAAGTATTTTCAAAAATCTGTAGATTGCTTTGCCAAAGTCCTTTATTGTGTACAACCCCAGTGTAATAGGAATATAGTTCAGCTACCTTCATAAATTGGCACTGCTCCTGTCCAGTCCACCTTAAGCATGTTATTAATGTAGACATATATTTGTTCAGTAGAACTTCCTCAGCATTGCAAGATGTCTAGGGAATTTTGTCTGAAAAAGGATGGCAGAGCACAGCATTATATGAGGGATTGGGACCTATACTTATGTGTTGGAATAATTCAAACCTTAGTGTATAGTATTTTCATGTAGACCATATTTATCTGATTGCATGCTGCTTATTTATCTTGGTTTATAAATATACAGGAGTCGAATTACTGAAAGCTCTAATTATTCTGAACATAATTTGTCAGACAAAACCAGCTGCTAACTCAGCTCTTCTCAAGAATCTTCAGTAAAATGCACAACCTAAATAATAATGTCTTGAAAAGTACAGAATTCCCATTCCTCACACAAATCCTCTCTGCCTTTGGGTACCTTTTCCTCCAGAGTCTAGTAAAAGCCTGGGTTTTTCTGACGTGACTGAGAGGACAAGAAATCCAGGCAGACTGTACTGAGGCTTGCATTGCTTGGACTTTACTCACAGCAAATTTTTCAACATTATTTAACCTGTAGGTTGGCAGAGATGATTCTTTCCCATCTTGGCTGAAGTGTTCATTGTCTAGTGCAGCCATTAAGCTGAATTAAATAATACTCCTGCTTTCAAAGCCTCCAAAAACCCTACAGTTGTAGTTCACCCCTGACCTGGTGATTAACCTTATGCAATTCAGTTCTGAAATGTCTTCTTCCATGCCTATAAAGATGTGGAAAGTCCTCCTTTCTGTCTGCAGTTTAAAAACGTTTTGATGACAACTTCTGTGCAAAATTTGCTTCTGTGGGGTGTGTTTTAATAAGTATGGTATTCTTTGTTTTGTAAGTTGATTTTTTTTTTTTTAAATACAATGGGATCAAATATCACATGTAGATATGGATGAATGATTGATCTAGTTGACTGAACAGGTCAATTATCTGTAACTTTGCATATATAGCAATGCTGTCAGAAAAAAAAGAACCATCTATATGGCATTTTTAGCATCTGTTTCCAAAGGCTTAGGAGCTTGAATGAAAACAAGGTGTGTGCAGGATTAATGTTATTATTTCAGTCTCATTTGTAAGCAAGCTAATTACCATAACATTTGAATGCACAGCAGTTGAGGGTCGAGTGAGGCCAATACAGATGGGAGTCACTTCTCTTGGTGTGAGCAGCACCTCTGCAGCAGCCTTGTGCCTGAAATAAGGTCAGTTTTGGGTAGCTTTTAATGAAAAGTTCTTGTCTAAAGTGTTGTGTACCTCAATTATTGTCAAAGAATAGCAGATTTTGTGTTGAGGGTCTAGGGCTAAAATCAACACTGCTGATGAGAAATTATGTAAAGAAGAAAAGTGAAGAGAAGAATCGCTGTTGGCTGGCAGGCAGTTAAGGCAGAAAAGAATTTCCACATGTATGTAGGATATATGAGCAGGCCTGCATCTACTGTGTCTGTGTGCTGCCTTGCAAGCCTTTAAACCAGTTCTTGGAATGCTGAATTTTGTAGAAATTGTAAAAGGATTGGATCTTCAATGTGGTACTTTTCTTTTATATTCACAGTAGTCATACACAATAATGAGACTGTTATCTGTGATGAAACTATTCTCTTGGAAAAGAGGAGAATGTTTGAGGGGGCAATGTTCTTCAGACTAGAAAACATTATGGTTTAAATATGAAGAGTAATTATAAATCTTCTTGATGGCTTCTCATTAAATCAAGCTGTAATTTATTTCACTGCAAAATATGTACTTTGCTGATTTCTACTTTTTCTCCTTGGTGGGTAGGAGGTTAGAATTGAAAGATGGCTTTTATTTCCTTGTTTAATTGCTTAAAAGGAAAAGTGACTGGAATAGAATCCCATTTCTTGTAGGGAAACAATAAAATGAGATTCTCTCACCTACTGATTGCAAAATATGCACTTCTTAATTCTTCTGTTCATTGCCTCCCACAGGAGCTGGCAATCCTTCTGTGACACCAACTCTTCTCTGTCCTTGTGTCACGTATAAGGAATTGCTTTTGTTGCTTTTAAATGAGTGGCTTGATATACAACATATCTTTTGCCTTAAGCATTTAGTTCTATTCTCCTTTCTAATACATCTAATTTCCTTCCCCCCACAATCCTCTGTCCTTGCTTCAGACTTCTGATATTATTTGATAATTGCCTTTTTCAAAATACTGTTTATTTAATCCTGTTTTCAGATTTACTCCTGTGTATTAACTTAATTTTTTTAATATACGTACACATATAGTAAAGCTGTTAGTACCTTCTCAACTCTTGAAATTACCCCAATGCCTATCTGAAGAAATATAAAAGCTAATATTGATGTACATAAAATCCCTGTGGGGGTGGTAACTCCACCACTTCCCTGGGCAGCCTGTGCCAATGCTTGACCATCCTTTTAGTGACGAAATTGTTCCTAATATCCAATGTAAACCTCCCTTGGTGCAACCTGAGGCTCTTTCCTTTTGCCCTATCACCTGTTAACATGGACCTCTCTGTCTCTGCCAGTGTCATTCAGCCTCCTAAATGCCCCTTGGTTTTGACTGTAGTTGGTCTAGAACTTCTTGGTTGTAGGACATGATATCATCTGGAAAGTGCAAATTATTCTCTGCTTGTTCATTGTGCATGAAACAGCTCAAGGTCATGATTTGCTGTAGCTGCAGAAAGAAACTGATCTAGTTGGCTGTTTTTTAATGGCAACCACCTTCATTTAAAGGGAGAGACACTGTTTATAGGGTTTTACAACTGCAGGCTAAATACTGTGTTAGAAAGGGGTAACAATAGCATTTGTGTAGTTTTATGCTTCTTTTTTGATTGCATGTTTAAAATTCCTGTTCCATTTTTTTTCTCTTATTGCTGTTGATAGATTTTACAAGATATGTTCTATGTATATATACACAGCCATATGTCATCCTTCAAAAACAAAACTCTCCAAAATCTCGGAAAACCTTGTATTACATTTGACTGTGTTATGTAGCTGTATGAAGCATTGTGAGATTTGGTAAAAAAAGATACAGAGAAAAAAGAAGATATAGAGACATTTGAATGGCTCAGACACCTTATAGTCTGAGATGGTGAAATTTATCACTAATGAGTTATACACTGTGTTCTCTATTCCTTGTTTACTCTGTTTAAATAGTCCTTAAAATCATGTAGTAGAATTGTGATATAATTCCAAGTCTGGATAAAGTTTACAGGGTAAACTTTTTTATTTTTTATTACATGGTTATGCAGGAGGACAAGAAAAAGGCTGATAAGAAAAAAACCACCTGTACAGGTCCCCCCCCCTGCCACGTATTCATTATACATTCAAGGATTGTTCTACCTGTGCAGAGATAAAAATACCCAAGCACTGCAGCAAGATGTTGTATTGCAGGTGGTGTTTGTCCAGGCATGAAAAAACCCTTCCTTACTCTGCTTTTCTGAAATGTGGAGAAATTGCAAACAGAGATTTACTTTGTTGTGCTACATAAGTATTAACTGTTGTCTATTATGAATTAGAGAGGTGAAGTAGGTGAAGTTGGATACCACTGTTCATTGTCCTAACAAGCCAACTCTCTTGTCTGATGTTCGAAGAGCAGGATTTAATTGCTGCTTTGTTGTTTTTTGTGTTTGTTTTTTTTTTTTTTTTTTTTTGTAAGATGCTGTCTGGATTCTTCCTTGACCTTTTAAAGAGACAAATCCTTTCCATATAAAAGTATCCTTCCTTACCATAAAGTTATTTCATGCTTGTAAGTGAAAAAATAGAAAGAACAAGAGTTAAAAAATCAGCAACACCCTCAAGGACATCTGATTTGTCCACAGCATGCTGTGAATGAGATCTTAGCTTTATTCAGTTACTTTTAGTGTGTGTTTCTTTTGTTTGAGGTTTATTTTTGTTGTTACCTGAGGTTTTATAAGCTGTTGAACAAAGTGGCAGTTTGGTACTTTAACCATGTACCAGATCCAGTCCCATGCAGAAGTGGTATTTGAGTAGTGCTTGGCTACTGTCTGGGGAACTGCAGAGCCCCGAGCTGCTGCTGTGTCAGGTGTTCAGGAATAAAGAGCACTAAAAAATCGAAATCCTAAAAACAATCACTAGTATATTTTGGGGGAGGACAGGGTACAGGTATAAAAAGCTCTCACTTTGTTTGGTGTGGTTAAACAAATTCGAAATAAATGAGAAAATTGTTGATTTAACTTGATTTGTGGAATCATCTTATTACTAAGGTTAGGTGTGTAGCTGGCATCAAAGGGAAAATAGTGGAAAAGAAAAGAGCTGGAAATGAAGGAGTTTGTAGGTTGGCCTGGGAGCCAGGTGTAGAGGCAGCTGTGTCATGGTGACCATGTCTTGCCCCAAATCTGCTGAGCTGCCTTCCAAGGAGTCTTTATCCCAAAAGCTTTTGAAACAATATAAAGCAACTGCTCAAAGGGAAATAATTCTTGATTAAAACGTTAATAAAATTAAAGTTTTAATCAAAGGGGGATTTTTTAATTACATATCCCTTATTTTTTGATGTGTGCTGGCTATTGTGTGTCAGACACAAAGACAAATATGTTTCTGAAGGTCAGTGTTGCTTGGGTGCTCATTTCCTCAGCTTTTCTGTTCTGGAGCTGGGAATGGCAGCACATTAAGACAACAGTAGGTGTTTATCCCTTTGTCTAGGTGGGCATAGTTCAGTCCTTTTTTTTTTTTTTTCCTCTCACCAAAGGTAAATGTATTCCTCTTGTAAACAATTGGCTTTTAGTTAGTTGGCTGATACTAAAAGGTAAACTGCCAAAGTGCCAGAGGGTATTGTCACACTGGGAATCTCAGTTGTACTGGCTAATTGTCCCAGCAAGGAATTTTTGGGGTACAGCTCTCAGTCCAGACCACACTTGGTCTATGAGCAGATCCTTACCTGGACTTCAGTAAGTTTAACCCTTTATTCCTGGAATCAAATTAATGACAAACCCCTCTCCCCACCACCACTCACTTCAGCCCTGCTGCTCTGTGGGTGAGCTGCCTGAAAAGTTCCTGTATTCAGATTCCACTCTCTTATGTGTTTCTCTGCTGAGCCTTTCTCATCTGGTTGGAATAATAGGAAATAGATTGTTATTAACAAGCAAACTAGAACAATTGCAAGTAGGCAAAATATTGCATTGTACAGACTGATCAATATTTTATTTTCTACCATTTTATTAATCTGTTTTGGTTGCTGAGCATAATTTTCTCTCCTCCTCCAACTAAGAGGATGCAAATTCAGAAGGTGCTCTTTAACCACTGCCATGTGCAAGCCAGAATTTTTAGGTGATCTATCTCAACTTTTAAAAATAAACCCTTCAGCATTCCTGCAGTTGCCTAAACATTTTGCATCTATGACATAAGTTTTCCTGAAAAATTTTTGTCCTGTTTCACAAAGAGGTCCGGGGAAAGGTCCTGCCCCTGGCTCAGGGCTGGGCTGGGGCCAAAGGGAGAAAATCAACTTGGCCAACACAGAAAAAGCCCAACCAAATCTCATGAAACTCTCTTATCTTTCTGGGATTTATGACCATTTGGCAGGATTAAAACACCTTGAGGATATTCAGTTAAGCTTTGACTCTTTGTATTCTCCTGTCCTCAAAAGTGCTCAGCCTAATGTGGAGATTTTCCAGTTCCATCTCATTTCATGTGTTATGGGGACTTTATTTCATCAAGTCAGGAGAAGCATTTTCATCTCCTGACACTCTGCCACGAGGCAAGGTGTTTCAAGGAAATGTTACCTGTTACACTGTTACAGCAGACAAAAAAATAAATCATACGGGATCCATAATAAGATTTTATTAGCTTGACCTATTTAGTAGCTTTTCCTCCTTTTTGTGACAATTTCTGTAATCGAGATCAGGAGAAGTGTCAGTTTTTCACTGTGAAAGTGGTAAAGCAATTACACACAGCTCTAAGGCATTGTATTTTCAAGTTTTATGTTTAATGCAAGACTTTTTTCTAAGCTTAAAAAATGGGAAGGAATTTCAGAAGTGTTTTGATAATGGTCTGGGATTCTTCAGTGGAACTTTTTTCTTGCGTTTACAGTTTTTTGTCACAGGATGGCAGCATGAGTAAGACCCTAAGAAGGTATAGCAGAGAGTCCTTTTTGATGTATTTTAAAGATTTCTACAGGGTTAGATTTGCTGTCCTTCAAAGGGAGACATCAGCTATAATTTTGCATCCTCAAGACTGATTAAGTTTGCAATGCTAGTGCATCATCTTATGGTCTGGAGGGAAAATTATGAAGGGATGAAGTGGATAAGCTTCTCATTGGAAAGATAAATTCTCCATTCAGATCAGGGTTTTGAATAGTATTGACTTTTATACATTGGCCTTTTATTTTCTAAATAAGAATCCAGGTTCATTCTAAGCATGCTTGTGTATGACTTGGAAATTTTTTCTTTTTTGTCACTGGACTGACAACTTCTGTCTTGTCAGAGTATTTCACAAAACATCTACTTGAGGCTGAATCAAATGCCTGGATCCCTAAACCCTGATGCACGTTAGCTATTAGAACTTTGTAGGCCAAACCCATTTTTAAAATGAGTTATTTGATCACTGGTTTAACCAGGTCCTGGGGACATCTCTGACAAAATGACTGGTTTTGCAAGTCACCTACTGCTACTAGACATCCCCCTGTCAAGGGCAGTGAATTTGTCCCAAATATCTCATCTGGAAAAGTGCCTGTTTTTCAGATTAAGTGGTTTTTGAACATGTACATGTGTTCTGATTTGTGAAAATTTATGGATTGATTTTTCTTGCCATCCATTGCAAAACTCAAAACTATTTGCTTAAAAATGTAGAATATAAAAGGAGGAAGCCCAACTTTTATTTGTGACCTAATGATTTTTCATTTTATTTCTGTTACTCAAACCTAAACTTTCCAAAATTTACAGCCTTAGTTTCCCTTGAATTATATTCTCTGATAGTTTTGTGTCCTGCTCCACTGTTATATTTAGGAGTTCTATAACTGAAGATTCAGACTTTCAATACTTGTTCCAACATTGAGAGACATGAAGAAAAATCTTTTCTTACTGAAAACTCTCTGCATGGTAGACTGAATTCTTCACTCTCTTTCCATAGACTAAGTCAATACAAAGATCCTAGGATGTATCTTCACAACCAAGCTAAGCCTTGGAAGTCTGAGGCTTGGGTACAGAGAGCAGTTTGGGTTCAGATAAAAAGCAAAAAATTTCAGTCTGAAATAAACCCAGTATTAGCCATCATATTTATACAACTTATAGCTATTAGTAGTAAATGCAGAATTGTGAGAGGCAAAAGATGGAGATCTACTTATTCCATTTTTCCCCAGAGGAACAAGAATTGTAATTGTAGGGCATTGCCAATAGAAAGGGGAAATACACGAGGAGAGGGGATGAGGTTTGGGTGGTACATGTGCTGATGTGTCACTTGGTGTGATTATTCTGACTGTGTAATCTCTCTTTCCCTGCAGACTTCTTTCATATTGGATCTTAATTTGCCGCCGCAGATAATTCTGCTACAAACCACTTAGAGTTGTCATATGCTCTCACATAATGCTATGCCAACCACAAAGCCAACAATGTCTTTGATCACTTCTGTGGTGTTTATTAGTCACTTTCCTTTCAGGAATTTCTGGGCCCTTTTGAAAGCTTCAAAGAACTCTACTCCAATCCTGCATCAAACCAAGACATCCTTCAGCTGAAGAGGGCTCTGCATTATCCCTGCAGATGCCATTGGTGCTGGTTCTGAGTCTACAGAGGAGTTCATGAACAGCACTGTAGTGCTTTTCTGCTACTGCTGGGGAGCTAAGCAAACTTATGCTGTAGTGCTCCCAGCTGCCTGTAATTTTAGAGGCTTTAAGTATAATGCTCACTATGCAGATTTACATTTACAAATTCTATTACTTTGTCCATTTTATTCTGTGAGTGGTTCATGTCCTTCCTATTCATTTTTCTGTGTATCGAGTGTTATTTCAGCTCTAATTTGTTTGACATTCTTGGTAGTAGTATATTTGTATTCACAGAAAAGCATGTGAACAATTTCATCTATTGATGCTGTACAATGTGCCTATTAGATATACAAGTAGCAGTTGAATATATCCCCCGACCATTGTTAGGCCTCTTCAAATGATAATGTGCCCACGTTCCTCTGTGAGGCTGATGCAGCATAAGAATGAGTCTGCAATCTTCAAGGACCTGTATGTTGTGCTAGCAGTGACCAGAAATCGAAAGTAATTACTTCCATTACTTATGCAGTGAATAGCAGGGAATATGTGTAGTTTCATTATGTTCATTAGTTTTACTTGTAGATTGCAGCCATTAGCAAATCACAGAGTTGCAGTTCACCTGGCTCAGCTGTGGAGCTCATCCTGTTCCCTTGGTGGCATCATGAGTAGAAAGAGAGTGAAGAGTTCCTGGTCATTCTCCAGATATTTCCACATGAAGTGTGGAATCAGCCAGAGAGTGACTTTTAAAATCTCAAGTTATTCAATACCAGCCCCTTCACTAAAAATGCCTTTGTAGAGTGATACTTATTATGCAATGATAGAAATACATACACAAATCTTCTTATTGGCCTCCTTTTAAAGAGCTGTTTCTGCATATTTGGAAGAAGTATGAGCATAAGGAGATTTGCTTTCAATATCCCAGGAAAGAGAAATTATGCTTATTTTGTCCTTTTTGGTTAAAGGTTCTAATAGTAATAAGTGATATTACATAAAGGTATCTCAGTGTAGCATAACTAGGGAGCTGTCAAGCCCATGTTCTAAGATCCCCTTGAAGGCAAGAATTAAGAATGACAACTTGTTAACATTTATTTCCTGAGCTGAGTTTTAGGCAAGTCTCTGCATTTTACAGAAGCAACTGCATAGAACAGCAAGCATGTGGGTGTTCTCAGCAGGATCACAGTGTGCTGCTACCAGCAATCTCACTAAAAAATTGTAATGAAACAAGAAGGAAAACAAGGATCTGCTAGTAATGTATATGCTAGTGAATGAGCTACCTGATATAAATAGCTCAAATACATCACAGTTGCAAAATGGAGCAAGATCATCCTAAGTGGAATGTTAATCAGGCAGCTTCTTTTGGCTTGTGTAGCTTCTCACTCCTCAGAGAGAACTGGGGAAATTCATGATGCAGAGTTCTTGAAATGTCTGCTTTGACGTGGTTCTGACTTAATGCATTCAATAGATAAGATAAACTTAATAGAGAAGGCAAGCTCATGGGTGGCTGAATATGGGATTTTGTCACGCTATTTTGGCATGGCAGCATTTTTGAAGCACTTATGGACTTCAAGAAGCAAAGTGAGTAGAAATCATGTGACTTCTTTGCGTCGGGCTTTTGCATTTCTTCTCAAACTCAGAATTTGCTTGAGCAAAGTGTTATTTGGTTTGAATTAGTGAAACAGCAAGCTCAGCTGGCCTTAGAAAAAATAATGGTGCAGTAGGTCCTTGCTGTGCTGTTGATGGTAGTAGCACTGGATTGCCATCTCTGTTAATTCCTGCATCAATGCTCTGAAGTGTAGAGGTGAATGCAAGTTCTGTGCATGAATAGAGTCTGTACTGGCCATCTTTTATTCCAAAGGGCAGGCACAAGGTTGGAAAAGTAATTTCTTGGTACTCTGTGTGTCTGTGTGTCCCAAGGACCACTGGCAGGATTCTTTTATCGTTTTTGTTCACCCATATATCCTGTGAGGGATTGCAGCACCAAACTGTTATACTCTGCACTCAGCACCATTAATCTGAAGTGTGTTATTTAACTTCTGCTGGGTTATTAGCTGTTAACCTTGAAAACTAGTGAATAAAAAATGAGAAGTATCCTGATGCCAAGCATTATTTCTTGAAAATGCAGTGCCTGGATTCAGTAATTGTCATTAACAACAGAAAGGGGACAATGCCAGCTCAAGTATTGGCTTAGATCACCTGTTATGTAGTAAACAAAGTAAATGGTGCTATCATACAATTTGGGAGCTTGAAGGACTGTCTCCCCCCCATTTTTTTTCCCTCTTCCTCACACACACCAAGATACTTTGGGATTTAATTAGCAACTGGACCTCCCCCCACACACTCGCCATTCTCTTTGTTTATCATAGTATTGCAGCTTGGATTCTGGAAATTAAATGCTTACTGAATTCATCGTGCTGTTAGGAAAAGGATTATGTGTGTTGCTTAGTTGTGGGCACAGGAAGAATTTAGCATCATCATTATCAACCTTCAAAATTTTCTTAGGAAGGAATGAATTTGGGTTATGTGCACCTGATATGCCTAATGATTCAAAGCATGATGGGGAATCCTGATAAGATAATTGATTTCTTAATATGGCTGATAATTGAAAAGGGGAACTCTTCAAACAAGATGGGCTTTGCATTAAACAACGTATTTTACTATGTATTGTTTTAATTATTTTACACATATCTTTTCAAAGAAACTTTTTCTGAGGTTTTTATTTAAATCTAGAGGTTGTTTTTTTAAAACAAAGTTTAACTTTGGAGTTATGAATATTTTGATTTTGAATTAAAATTTTGAATTTAAAAAGTCTTATGTTTTCTCTATTTGTAGTTTAATTTCTGTCAAACTGGATAATGTCTTTCACATGATTTAAATTCATGAGGTCAGAAACTCGTGACCATGTGAGTCTTTCAGTTACAGGGTCTAACTGTACTGGAATAACTGCATAAAGGAGTAGTAACTCTGAGCTTACAGTCTTTCAATATGTGATAAAAAAGTAATGTTTGAAGAGCAGGGGGGTTTTGTTTTGTTTCTCTGTTTTGGAGGAGTAGGAAATGTGATATAAGAGGTTCAAGTCTGGTGCTACACCCCACACCCCCATCCGTTATTTCTCTCCCCTCATAAGAATGTACTTTCTTGGCTGCTTCTTGTCATTATGTACTTTGTTTTGAGGCAGAAAAATAGAAAATCTCTTGACTGGCATTATGGCACTGATTGCAGTGGGTGGACACCAGCTTCAGCTGGAAGGATTTTGTAAAAGTTATTTATTGAGAGTTATTAAATTCTTTCCTTATCTGTTTTGTGGATATGGGCACATTAATGTTTATAAAGTACTTTCTGAAAATTGAGGGAAGGTGTTAGAAAAGCATAAAGCAGAGCCTTTCTCCTGCTTTCTACCATAGTCTTCAAAAGGGATTAAACTTAAAGGCTGCCTGGTAGGATCAGTTCTGGGAAAGCAGCACGGTGTTTCAGCTCATTTCACATGGCTCAAAACTGGGGAGAGGCTTTTCAAATTAGTTGTATTTCCAGAGCCAGGCTTAACCATATTTGCTTGCTGTCTTTTGTACTGAGCCATAAAGTTTTCTTTCACTGTAGAGAGTTGACACACTACTTCATATTTTTAAGTATAAGAAGAGTCTGTTATCGCTAATAACTAAACTCCAAATTTCACAAAATGTCATTCTCCTGAAAACTTTTCTTTAATGGATACCATTCCATTTCTGTAAAGCAAATTTTTTGTTGTTTCTGAACACATTCTATCCTCACAGAATATCCTGATGATCTGGGGGGGATGAGAAGCCCCCCAGGATGACCTGGGAGTTATCACTAAAAGAAGTTTTTGGTGTGCTCTAGGCCTAGTATTGGGTAGATTATAGATCAAGTTAGTGGTTTAAGTTTTTTCAGGGAACAGTGGGGCTAAATGTAGAGAATATTTTAGGTAGAATATTATGGGAAGAAAACTGATTTTGAAGCACAGGGTTGGGATTTCTAAAAATCACTCCCAACCCCCCATTCTGGTGAGAGTTATGGGTCTGCTATAAAGTGGCTTCTGTTGTAAGAAGGAACCTACTACTGCTCAGGAACACTTTCCTCTTCAGGATTCCTACTTGCCACGAAGCCAGAGCCCTTCCAGGATGGGCACTACAGGAGGAAAAGAGGTTTTCACTTAATGGTTATTGGTGAACCCAAAGAAACATGACTGTGCTGCTGGCATTGAAGATGGATGGCTGCAGAATATAGAAAATGTAGCTTGAAATTGCAGGACAGAGCACAGACTGTTCATTTGGGTTATCCTGTTTGTTAGTGTTCTTCACTTGCCAATGGAATCTATACTTTTTGGAAATATTTATATCTTTTTAAGAAAGGCATGTGATACAGGGGTTGACCTATGTTGCTATAGCAATTTAAATAGTTTGGACATTTGAGGAAAACATTGGAACAATTACAGATAGTGTTGGGCAAACTTTAATGCAAGCAACCTTTTGTATGGTGCAGATAACTCTGCCAGGCATAAGTTTTCAAAGTGGTATATCTGTGATTTCTCTTCAAGCTGGAAAGAACTTTGAAGGCACTTCTTTAGTAGGACTTCCTAAAACTTATCTTGCATCAATTGGGAATTTGCCTCAAAATACTATTCTTCTCCAAAATGTAATTACACTTCTTAATCCTATTTTTTGTTCTCTGTGTTGTGCATCAGAAACTGATAAAACTTTCAGTGTTTGACTAAAATGAGAAAATATTTACTAGGGCAAAAGCTATTTAAACATTTAATGGTATGTATGCAGAGAATGTTGCTGAAACAATTTCAGAGCTGAAACATCTGAGAACTCTTACCAGGCTGCCAGGTTGAGACTTTGAGAAGCCCTGCACAATTTAAATAATTCTGAGGTCAATCACTTGTTACTTTGTTTTTCTTAAACCAAACTGTTTTAGTTTAAAAAAGAAAATGTGTTAAATTTCCATTTTCCTAGTGACTTGATGTAACATTTTAATTTTTTCCTTAAATTTTAACATGTAATCTCTGGCACAGAGCAGGGAAGTGTCCATGGTGCTGGCACACCAGTACAGCTTAAAGCAGCAGCTACCCAGGAATGCTGTCTGCCTTCAGACTTACATCTTTAGCTGTGTCAGCCACTGAATTTGAGTGGTGCTATGGAAATACAGCACTGCTTGCACAAATCAGACATTCTGAATTCAGTCATAATCACAGTGCTTTCGTCCTGTTCTGCTCCCAGCTTCATACAACCAGTTCTTCTGTTTCTTCTTTATTGTCTGCTCTAGAAGTGAGATCCATTCAGATGTTGACCATGTGCAGAAAAGAATCAGGCTTATTTTATGTAATATTTAAAACCCTTTGCTATTTTTTCTGGATTCAAGATATGCCTCTATAGAAATGGAAATCAGGCCTAGCAACTGAGTGGTATTGTGGAGTGAGTTCCATCAGCTGCAGGAGTAAATGAATGAAAAGATGAAAGAATTTGAAATGAGCTTAAAAATATCTCTTCCTATTACTTGGTCCCTTCTAAGTTTTGAAATCTGTCACATTTTATATTTAAAAATTGAATTGAAACAGTACTCTTCCTTAGGATGGTGTATTTTAGCGGATCCTTAAATTTGAAAGATTTAAAAGGTGAACGGTTTTCTTTTGTAAGCTTAATATTACTCTTGAAAGCAATAACTGCTTCAAGAAGTATGGTTAAATGGATAATATTCATGTGACCAGGAGCAATTTTAAATGTGCTGTTGGTTATATGCCTTACAATTGGAAAGGTGAACAATACAGAAATTTTGCAATTCACCAATATATTCTAATACATTCAGTATGACCTAATTCACATAGCAACAGCTTCTTAGAGTCCAGGATTTGCTAGAAAAACTGAATAGTGGAGTGTTACATTGCAGTTGTGTTTGGCTAAATCTCAGTGTTGGCTTTCTAACACTGAGCTGAATCTTGCAGGCTTTGTGCTGCTCAGTTCAACAAATGACACGGTCAGTCTTGGTCTCTGCATTCTTAGAAAAAGCATCTCTGTTTTACAGCAAAACAGCGAGTTTGGTGCTGCAACTGGGTCCTGTAGAATGATTCTTTGTGCAGTGGAAGTCCAAATTGAAAAAGAGGACAGTAAGAATTGATGGGAACAGAACAGAATGAAACCAGTCATTATGCCAGGTTATTCATGCATGTTGGACTCAAATCTTGAATAAAATATGCAGGGCTGATTTTCCATCCCAAAAAGGTTGCAGTAGGATGAGAAAAGGTAGATGCAAATCTTTAATATACTGAAATGTACAAGACACCTTTGCAGGGTGAAATTAAGACCAGCATACAAAAGAAATGAAAAGCAGAGAAAGGATAGTTTGAAAGCTGTGTAAAATCACTGATGACAGGAAGGAAGTGATCAAGAAATTAATTAGTTTCTTTTAACAAAGGAGCTGAAAAGCATGATATGAAATTCAGTTAAAAGTTTTGATATAAAGGAGATGCTGTTTTCATTAGACATAATTAATCTATGCCATTCATTGTCATGGGATATTATAAATGCCAAAGTATAAATAAGTTCAAAAAGCTATTAAGCAAGTGCACAGAGGAAAGGTTTACCAAAGAGCATTAAAAATTAAGTGGATACAGATGCTACTTTTATCTTGAAGTTCCTACATCACAGGTTTTTAATGCCTGGGAGAATATTTGTGGAGCATATTAACACCTACGTCTTTCCTCTTTATAGCATTTAAGCATCTGCTGGACACTGTGGCAGTGAATATTGTGTTCATCCAATGTGACTATTCTTGTGTCCATAATGATTATTGTAGGCTACATAAAGCATACCTTGTTCGTTTCTGCTAATTAAGGGTGACGGCATAAATTGTGGTGGCTTCAGGGTGACGAGGTTTAGGCATAACTTCCTGTGCTGAACAGAAACAATTTCAGATGTGTCATTGGAGCTCTTACAAATAACCTGGCTGTTTTGCTTTCCATTACAGGTGTGTTTCGTGTGTTATTTCCTTGTTGAATATAGTGTGTGATTTCAGCCCAGCATTGTGAGTTTTGGTACCACTGTAGGAGAAGAAATCTTTGATCTCTGCACACTAGGCTAAAGGAATGATTTTTTTACACAGCTTGTCTCTTGAACTGGATGTGGCATCTTCAATACACGTGAAAGGAAGACAATAAAACAGATAGTTGACAGCAATATCAACCACACCAAACTGTTTCCTCCTCCTGGTTCCTCACATAATTTGCTGTGTCACTGTAGATTATATTTGTTAGTTCAATTACTTTTAAATTCCTTGATAAAATAATTTGTTAGTGTTACTATTTAGAAAGGTCAATTAAAATTACTTAGCCCAGAGAAATCAATTTGCATCAGAAAAACTGAAGACACCATTAAGTGCCTGATTCACGGACAAAACTGGATATGCAGTTAGATTTGAACTCCAGATGTAGGTGCCTCTCATCTACAATGAATTTGCACTTTTCAGTTATGAATGCTGAAGATAGGAGTTCCATGAGTTAGGAGTTAGGAGTTCCATAGCTGAATGTTTGCTCTTGTGCCTTTTCACTTCAGTTCCTTCTTATTTATTGCTTTCAATTAATTTTTTTTTTGCTGTAAAACAGCTAAAAAGGAAATTAGAAACATAACCTGTCATAGTAAATCTTTGCTACATAGTCAGCATAGCTTGTAGTCTGTTTCTCTGAATAAACTGCTCCA
>VXBB01001140.1:275273-303687 GCA_013399915.1 Illadopsis cleaveri | reverse complement strand
ATTGTGAGTTTTGGTACCACTGTAGGAGAAGAAATCTTTGATCTCTGCACACTAGGCTAAAGGAATGATTTTTTTACACAGCTTGTCTCTTGAACTGGATGTGGCATCTTCAATACACGTGAAAGGAAGACAATAAAACAGATAGTTGACAGCAATATCAACCACGCCAAACTGTTTCCTCCTCCTGGTTCCTCATGTAATTTGCTGTGTCACTGTAGATTATATTTGTTAGTTCAATTACTTTTAAATTCCTTGATAAAATAATTTGTTAGTGTTACTATTTAGAAAGGTCAATTAAAATTACTTAGCCCAGAGAAATCAATTTGCATCAGAAAAACTGAAGACACCATTAAGTGCCTGATTCACGGACAAAACTGGATATGCAGTTAGATTTGAACTCCAGATGTAGGTGCCTCTCATCTACAATGAATTTGCACTTTTCAGTTATGAATGCTGAAGATAGGAGTTCCATGAGTTAGGAGTTCCATGGCTGAATGTTTGCTCTTGTGCCATTTCACTTCAGTTCCTTCTTATTTATTGCTTTCAATTAATTTTTTTTTTGCTGTAAAACAGCTAAAAAGAAAATTAGAAACATAACCTGTCATAGTAAATCTTTGCTACATAGTCAGCATAGCTTGTAGTCTGTTTCTCTGAATAAACTGCTCCACTGATTAGGCATCAGTAGCTTCTTTGTGTTTTGTCTTTACAGCTAAAATAACAGAAATGGGCACAGCTAAAATTATTTTAAAAGTTCACGTTACAATGTGTACACCTCTTTCTCACCTCCTTTACCCTTTGTTAATGGTTAAGAGCAGTAAATCGACTTGAAAGTGAGCCAAACTGACACCTACAATTCTTATGCTGTGCTTATTGTGTGAGAAACTAACTGTAGCATCATTAATCAAGCTGTCAGGTACAATGTGAAAGTCCTGCATTCATTACATAAAGAGGAACTCCACGAAGAAATGGAACCCCTGTGATGAATAGGCACTGGACACCAATTATTGTGGTGCTATTAATCATTACAACCAAAGTTAACATAGACTGGGGTCTGCAAACTTAAACCACTGTGGGGAAGAAATGCCCATATGCCCACATTCATATATATGGTTTTGTGAGCTTTATAATCTTAAACATTCACTTGATGAGATGACAACTAGAAGTGAGTGCTGCCGAGTTCCCTCAGAAGCACTTCTAAAGGCAAGCATGATCGATGAGGAATGTTCGTGCTCTGGGAACACATGAATCACACTGGCTGTCACTGCCTCTCACAGTCCTGCTGGGGAGCTTGGATGGTATTTCACAGTGAGATTTCTCATATTTAACCTTAAGGTGATCGTCTTGTTTCCAGAGTTGGAAAGTTTCTCATTGTGTGAGAACATGAAAAGGACACACTTGCAAATGGCAGGACTGAGATNCACTGATAGAAGTCTTTGCACATCTATGTAATGAATATCTATGATTGAAGCATCTAAAAAATTGTTTCCTTGGATGACAGACATAATCCTGATTTACAGTTTTTCACATAAGTTTCTGTAAGTAGTTTTGTGGCAGGTACTTTTTGGGGGTTTTATTTCTACTTCCTGTAATTCCTGAAATCAAACCTTAATAAATTTGATAAAAAAAAGCAAACCCCAAAACTGTAGAGGCAGTGGATCCCAAGGTAGTTTATTGCTGTGTAGCACCACTGCAAAGCAGCATCTCTTGTTGAAATGATGTGCAACATGAACAGTGTATGCTCCACTTGGGGCTGCAAAAAAGAATTCACTGTCAAATTCAAGATTTTTTCAGAAAATACTATGAAATCATTAATTTTTTTGTGGAAAATAGAGACCTCCTCTGAAGCAGAAACTGTTCAAAATGGGTGTGATCCTGTATGTATTTGAAAGCTCTTAATGAAATTATTGAATCTCCAAAATAGTATTTCTTTTACCTTTATGTCTTTTGCTCCAACATTAACTTTTGAAAGCCGTTATTTAGTGTTGAGTCCCATCTCTGGAATGATTCTCATTCATTTCAGATGTTTTGAACACAAAGTATACATACTTATTTGGATGGTAAGTGACTTAAACGAGATAGTGAGATTTAAACTCCTCAGTTCATTTGCTTCACCCTTCTCTTGCATTTTCATAGATAACTCTCAGAGCTGTGGCAGAAATCTTAAGTTCATTTTTACCCTGATGCATGAGAGAACTGTACTCTGCCATTCTTTCTTTTGAGTGGAAACCCTGCCTGCTGCTTTGCTTGGACTTTTCAAATTATCACTTGAATCCTAAAGAGTCTTCAGGATTTCTTGTCCTTTTTTCAGGCTGTTGAGAGCAAATGTTGGCATCTCAGTGTTTCACTGCTCAGAGGAAAGGAATTGCATGAGGCCACTTTCTGTACAATCATCACAGAACATTCAATCAGAATTAATTGCTAAAATTATATAATTACAGCTGCACTGAATGAGACTGAGCCACAGCATCTGTTCCAGTCCCAACTGAATTCACTCTTGCTTTTGGGGGAAAAGTGCAAACTAGGATATTACCTTTTCTATGCCATTTTATGAATACCTAAATAAAATAGTGGTTTATTTTATGGGAGACTTTGAAGTGAAATAGGTATTTTAAAACTACCATATGGTAATAATGTTACCATAGGAAGGAAAGAATTATTACTTAAATTATTAATTAAATCCTGAAGGGCTTTTAAGTTTGGCGTTCTATCTTATGGTAAGCTATCTGAAGAATTGTCATAAAAGAGAACAGTAACTTTAATGGAAGCTCTCTACATTGAGTTCAAACAAATTAATATTGTGTTAATGATTGCATGAGAAGCAGTAAGTTTACCTCTAAATATCAAGCAATCTTTAGAAAGGAAAGGTGTAGGGTTTTTGAAAAAGCAGGAAGAGGAACTGAAGCTTCAGAAGGCACAGTGAGAAAGGTAAAAGCCACATTTGAGTTCCTTGCTCGTGTGGCTGCTCTTGGTGTCCTGTCCAATGCATTTACTTCAAGGCTATTGACTGAGAAGTGAGGAAACACTTCCTTTTTGCCAGTCCTAAGCCATCAAAAATTTTGAGACAGTCCCCTTAAAATGAGAGATGGCCTTGAACAGAGTACATTCCATGCACTTGCTCTACTAGTTCTTAATCTTGAAGTTGGCCAATTTCTAGAATTTACTCTAAAACTGTGAAATTGGTGTAGATACCTTTTCATCAGAACTGATTTTCTGTGTAATAACTTTTCCCTCAGAAAGTAAACCTTTAAAAAGGCATGAACAGCTTGAGACTTGCAATCATGAATAAGGAAATTTTGCAGACACTGTTCTACTATGGGAATTCTAGGAGTTCTGGGTTATAACAGAGCATTTATTAATGCTAATTTATTGTCAAATATTTCAGAAAACTTAGATGCATCAAACTGAAAAAGAAAATAAGAGTTATATTCCAAACTGAAAAGTTTGAATACAATATAACTGTAATCTAATATAGTATATATAAAAGTTTGAACTTTTAGAATATAACTGTGTATGTATCTCACAAATATTTAATTAATGATTTTTTTCTTGGTATCTCATCCTTCTTCCGAAATCTAGTAGCACGTCACTGAATTCTTGTTGCTCCCCCTTTTTATGTTGAAGTCACTAGTTTTGAGCATGTTTTTTGCACACATTAGATTTGTTAATGCAGTCTCATTTAAATGTTGTCTTTCCTAAAGCAACCAGGCAGCATGTCTGAGGTTGTCATTTAATACAAAATATCAACTAAAAACTGCTGCATCAGTCCTGTAAGTTTATTTACTGCTCTGTCTTTGCTAAGAAGGCAGGACTAGGTTTTTTTTATATTTCATACATATAATAAATGTTGACAATACTTGTCAAAAACTTTTTATTAAATGAGACAGAGATAAAATTGCATTTCATGATAAAAGGAGCACTCAAACAACTCTCTTAGCATGTATAGTCTTTTCTGCAGTGCCAGTCTGCAGAGCTGTTTGGTGATGAGTTCTGGTTATATGAACAAAATGTTTTACTGACTGAATTGTTAATGTACTTAATTTCCAGCAGCCTTTGCAGATGCATGGAAGCATACTTTGATAATTGCTAAAATGACATTTTAACATATCTTCTTGTTTCAGAACTTATTTTTTTGTTCAAGTGTTAACTTCTCTCTCCACTCTGAGTAAGGCCACATTTATTTATGACTAGCTGCTGCACAACAACACAACTTGAACTAAAGTCAGAAAGTAATATTAAGGTGATGAATAAGCAATATGTTTAATATAGTAATAATATTTCTATGTATTCTCTTCTTAGTTCTAACTACTATACCTGGATATGTGCATGTGGTTTCCATGTAAGGGGTAAAGTCACATGAAATTAGGTTTTATGTGGATTGGACAAACTGACAGTAGGCATTTCTACTGGGAAATTAATTCTTTTCTTGGTCAGGAGACTGAAGCTGGATGTAGGCCTTTGACTTAATAAAATGCCATGATGTAAAAATGCAGTTAGTGTTGTTCCACATGCACTACCTTAGGTGTTTGCAGTTTTGTTTGGTTCATAATACTAGCTTCAGATGAAATATACACGTTAGAGGAAGTATTTTCTGCACTGTAGATGTCCAGTAGTTGAACTTCAGATGCAGCTTCTTAATTGGCATTGATAATAGAAGGGAAATCAAATAAGGAAGTGTTAAGGAACTGCTTACAGCTAACTGGGAATTTTGTGCTGTTGAGCTTCATGACTGAAAGATACTTTGATGAAACCCTTGCTATGGCATTATGTGTGATTAAATTACGCAGAGTCAGCCGAGCAGCACTGCCTTCAACAGTATCCCTATAAATTACCTTTCTGCTCTTTGCTCTGAGAGTCTTTGGAGCACTGTATTTATATGCTGCTGTCTGTTCTTGAGGGCTCTTCTATCATAATGAGGGTGCAGCTCTCCTCTTACGGTGTTTGATGCAGGCATCAATACAGACACCATGCAGAAGGTTCATATAATTTGCTTTATTTATTCTGCTGCTGAACATATATATTTCCATTTTAAAGATATCCTCCTGTGGTTTCTTTATGGAGACTTAAAGACTTCAGTAAGCAAGTATAATTACAATTTCTTTCCAATTCAAACCGTGATTTTCCTGTTGGTGGGAGGTTTTTTTAAATACGTGTGTCTGGTGGTTATTACATGCCAACATTCCCGTGTTTATGTTTAACCAGGTTGAATTCAGGTTTCCTTGACCTGGGGTCTTAACCCACTGGAGACTCTGGCTTTGGCCTAACAAAACTTTATTACCTTGATGTCAAAAGGAAAATTTACAGTGTTGAGCAGCAGGAAAAATAGGGATAGGGAATGTCAGGATAAGTAGCAGGCCGTCTTTGTTCATGCATCCCTTTTGTAACTGGAACAGGTTGTGCAAGAAAGGTCTTCTCCATCCTGCTGAGCTGCCACTGAGGCTTTGCCTGCTGTTGAGTTGCTGATTTGTCATTGGGAGGTTTGCTCAGCAACATTCTGGTGCCCTCTTTGCAGTCTGAGTCATGTTAAAGTGACCTGTCTGCACCTAGGCTTTGATGGAACTGAGAGATACTTGGAAAGCACAGGTATTTCACTTTTTCATGGTCTCTCAACATACAGGTAAATAGAAAAGAAAAATTTATTCTGACAATTTGCATTGCCCTTTTTTTTTTTTTTTTGTTAAGCTAGTTTAGATGGTTGATATAGTGATGTAATGTGAAAGAAGCAACAGTTCTTGAAATGGTTCTTGCAGGCTGGTTCATTTCACAGGAGATATGTAAAGTGCTACTATTTGGGACGTGAGTCTTAACAAAAAGATCACACAAGAAGATATGTTGTAATTAAAGTGAAACATTCAAACTGCATTTACAACTAAAAACCTTTCTTTTGAATGGTGAAATGATGAAATAAGACTGGGAAGTGAGTGAAAAAAAATGTGTCTGTGGTGTGTATTGGTGTTTGTTATACCTGCATAGGGGATAAAGGTAATCTAAACAAATTAACACAAATGTGCTTGAAAATGACAGAAAATCCTACTGAATGTGCTCCATGGTGTGCTCAATGTGAGCTGCTTGGAGATCTCAGAGACAGCACTTGTTAAGATGTGTGACATTAGATCACTTAATTTAGCTGCCTAATGTCCTAGATTTCTGTGAGGAAATATGATCTTGATCTCACTCCAATAATTAATATAAAACTTTATGTTTGAGTACATATGTTTCAGAATGTGAGAATCGTGTTACAAAGCCCTGGGCATGTACAACACTAAAAATCCATATGAAGAAGTAAAGTGCCCAGTGTTTCGAAGGATTCTGCTTATGCTATTTTGATTATGTGTTAAACACATTGCAAAAAGTTGAAAAAAACCCCAAACAAACAGGGAAGTGCGCTGTAAAACAGCTGTAAAAACAGTAATCCTTGTTTCATGCAGATATTGCACGCTGCATTCTGTATTCTCACTGAGAGGTAAGGTGCAGATGTGGCTGATCAGTTTGAGTGTAGCTGCACTAGAGTGTCCCTTAATTCTGAGGAGATGTGTTTGTGACAAATGAAAATTCTCTGTAATTAGAAAATCTGCAAGTTTCAGAAGAGTTCAAATAATTTCAGATTTAAGAGGCAAAAATAGGAAATAATTAAAAACTTGGAGGAAAACCTGTTAGCTGGCTATGGCTGCGTGTGTGCTGCCATTTCCTGGGAGCTGGGAGCCCTCTGTGGATGGAAGGAGCTGGGACTGTGGTGCTTCAGGCAAACCAGCCAACAAAATCACCCTGAGCCTGGACACCAGAACTCACATTTCTGTCGTGCCAAGGTAGCTGCAGTGGTTTCAGTGGAATGGTGGGTGGTTTCTTGAAAATGTTAGCAAAGAGAAGGCTTTTGAGATGTTAATTCGCTCTTATGCAAATTAACCTGTCAATGGCACGCTGAATGTGGAAGACCCAACTCCTTTTTCTAGAGTGGTTCCTATGGTTTCGGAGGTATGCCTTCTCGGTTGGGAAGATATGAATATTTATGGTACACAAAACCCCCTCATCTGTGTTGCAGTTTCTATGATTTTTATTTAATTTTACATTAAAAGATGTCATTTCTATCCATTGCATAGGTAAATGGCTTCATCAGCAATCGTTTTATGCATGCAGGAGCTGGCCTGATTTACAGAATGCTGAACACAGATGGGTTTGTTCCTAATGCTCTCTAGTAGCTACTGGAGGAAAGAGTGCACAGTATGGGCCTAATACATTATTTACTGAAGATAAATGCCAGACGTGATTATGGTAAATTAGACCTTTTGAATTATTTATGAGACTCAGTGCTAAATGTTTTTCTCCTCCTTGTGTTACTATAAAAGCTGTTATATAATTGTTGGTAAACACTTTTTTTGTTAATTATTCAAGATACAGGAAATAAAATGTTTGGTTAAGTGAATCTGTTATTCACTTAAAGCCATCTGTTTTTTGTTGTGTTGTTTTTTTGGTTTTTTTTTTTCAAATGTATTTCAACATTTATCTCTGCTTTCTGAGGTAAAAAATTAGTGCATTATCAAAAAACATTTCTTGTAGTCCTGTTGTCAACTAGATGAAGAAACTGAAAAGCAGAGTATGTATAAAAACCCTTTTTTTTTAACCATCACACTTCACTTTAATATTTCCTGAATATGTCAGTGGAAGTATGTTCCATGATATGTGGCTATTCTTAATTGAGTGGATTTGTGGCTAAAGTTGGATATTTCAGCTTGTGCCCTGACCTGCACAATGATTGCCCTCTTCTCTGTTGAAATATTTGAGTTTCTGAGGAAAGCAGGTCTGTGCACTACTGGCATAATATTTTGTATGTTCCAATCTCTGACTGCTTCATTGGTTTCCAGTAAAACACCAAATGAAAAAAATCTGAACTGAATTAAATATTCTATACAAGGAATTCCTCCTCCAGCCATTTTAATGTTTGTGGAGTTCTTTTTTCTTTTTCTAATTATGTTTTGAAATTGAAATTCTAAGATGCCACCATTCCCAAAGGCCAAATGAACATAATCTATTTGACAGCAGACTGGCTTTTGGCAGCAAGGAACACACTGACAATGTGGGCATGTACATCTTTTGTCAGTTTTTATTTAGCATGCAAAATATATTTCCCATGCTGTGAGCGTACTTCTGCACCAGTTTTAAAGCTGTGCTGGCAATTATGTGTTAATTCTGCATTTTTCACAGAGACAATGCCCACTTATGTCTTCCAACTGGAGCATCTTTGGAGCAATTCATATTTATTTGGATACATTTGCTCTATTATTTTTTTCCCCTCAGTTGGGATAGCAAAGCTCACTAGTTTATAGTTGCTTGGGCACCACATTTGGATGTGTGTAAATCATTGCAGTTCTGAGGTGTGGAGATGTTGTGTGCTTTGGGGAGAATTAATTCCAGGAAGATTTTCTCCATGCTTTGTGTGTGCCTGACGAAACACCTTGTTGAAGGCAGAGGTATGAGTGGGCAAATGCTGGGAACACATTCAAGACAGTTCTGTAACATGTGCCCAGGTCCCCCTCACCACGTTTCTGAGTCTGGAAGAGAAAACAGTGAATTCATGGAAGGTGGCGAAAGTTTAGTTAGGAAATTTTAGGGATAATGCACTCCTGCCATCATGTGTTTCTTATCAGTCCTTCTTATCAAATTAAGAATCAGACAACTAATAAACTGGGATATTTTGGAAAGCTGTTACCATTTCCTCTTTCTTGCAGCACATTAAATTTCTCTCCCTCATACTTCTCTCTTGGATTCAGCAAGAAAAAGGAATTAGTATTTTGTGTTATCTTTTAACTGACCAGTGTTTTTTGAATTGTTTAATTTTCCTCTATAAAACATGATGAGAACTATGGTTTGTTTGCTTGTTTTGTTATTTTTTTTCTGGAAAGCTTATTCTTCTGTAAAAGGAGAATGGACAATTCAGGCCCAAATCTAAGCTATACATTTGTTTCAGGAAAGCATTTGTAAGTAATGTTAATATATGCATTTTGTTCCATTAAAGGAGTAAAGTGCAAAGTGCTTAGCACTGAAATCTGGGAGTAAAAATGGAAAAAAGCAGCCTTGTTTAAATTAATTCCACTTTAAGATAAATTTCTACATGGGACCAAATTCTGTCTGTGTGGTTTTTCCCCCTATAAAGCGATGAGTTAAAGGAAGCAGCCCCAGTGTGGTTTGGGCTGTTCCTGTGTGCACATTTCTTCAGAGTGCTGCTGCATGTGTGAGTCAAGACGAGATGGTTGAGAACATGCTGAGCAATGATTTATGTTTCTCCTCTGGCCATTTACCAAAGGAATAGGAGAACAGATAACGATTTTGTCCATGCATATTCACATCACTTGACTTATTCAAATTTTTTCATTCCCTGTGATCTTTTCATAAATGCAAGGGCTTGAATTTCAGACATGATTAAAAAGAATAATTATATACCCTGAGCTAATATACAGCAGAGAACAAAATACCTGCAAGGCTATAGAAAATATTTCATATCACTCCTGAAAGGGAAATTCAGCCAGCCAGGGTTAATAGTTGGTGCTAGTGAGGTAGTAATTAGTGTTAGTAAAAATACCTGAAAGCACTGTCATGGGTAGAGCACTGGATTTCAGCTTCAAATGGTGTAATGGCCTATTTATCATCTCTAACACTGCTTGTTTAGGTATCAAAGCCTAAGATTCTGTGCCAGCTTTTACATGCCATTTTTAAATTTCTCTTTTCAAGGTAGATGCAATTGTGGGGCTGGTGTGGGTGCAAGTAGTGAAATAGGTGTCAGCTTATTCAGAAATAAAAATTTCTGATGATGACCTTTGAAAGAGGCATATTAAAATGTTGCTACAGTATAAAAAATGCAGTTGAATACTATTGCCCCAGGTTTCACTGAATTTTATGCCAGATGTGCCTAATTTACTCGAAAAAAATAAAAAGGGGTTTGGGGCTGTATGATTTCTTTGGCTTGTGCCCTTTCTTTCTCAAATAGTTTTGTGCATCCTGACAGAGTAAAAACCACTGTCTTTATAATTTCATTGCTATAATTTCATGCATTTCATAAAAACTATGAATTCAAATGATTTCTAGATTTTCACTCTGCAGCTGGCTGTAGGGAAAAGCTGAAAAAATCTTGTTATAAATTAACTATTCTGAGCATAAGTCAGTTTGGAATCTATACTGTATTTTAAGAGAATCAGTTACATTTCACTATTTGTTTATTAGAAGTTGTATTTTGTCATAAAAATGAGTTTGGAAAATGTCCCCATTCGTTCCGTTTAAATTTTGATCCTGTGAAGAAAAGTTAAGTGTAACTGTTCATAAAAATTTTTCCCCTTTGAGTTCTATCAAATGGAATTCAATATGGCCCCTTTGTTTTCTCCTAATCCACTGACTGCCTGCAGTTTTCTGATAAACAATTAGAGTAATGATTTATCTAGAGGGAAAACCCAAATGTTTAAAAGTTACATTATCTGGAAAATTATTTTAAAACTAAACGGTGAAGCAATGGGCCCAGAGGGCATGATGGTTTAAAACACCACCGAGGAATACTTCCAGTGAGGTTTGTAAACTAAACAGCCATCAATATTTACAGGTTCAGACAAATGCTGATTTACTGTACGTGATTAACTTGTGCTTTAGCAGAAGCTCAGTTGCCAAGACAAAAAGTAACTCCATGTGCCATTTGTTTGGAATAGGACAAATGAAACTTTTGTGGCTGAGAATAACAGAAATGTCTGCAAGAATTTGGATAGCTCGTCTCTGGCTTGAAAACACCAAACAAACAAACCCACCACATGCTGAAAAACAATCTCCAAAATAAAATAATCTCTAACTAACCAATGAACAACCCCAAGAGACCACAACCCAGGAACTGTGTGTAGTGAGACACTGAGGCTCACACATGAGACATGGATTTTTCTCAACTTATATTTAACAAGATGTTGCAGGCACCCGGCACGGTGTGTGTTTGGAAACACGGGTATTAATGGCTAGCAATGAAATAACAAGGATATTAAATGGAAAAATCGTCATAATATACTGGAACTTTTTTGTTTATTGGCACTCCTGCTTACCCCAAAGGGTTAACACCTTCACACCCCCAGCCCTCCCCAGAGCACATCAATAACGCATTTAAAATTCATTACTGGTAATTTCCTCATTGGTAGCCGTTTACTGTGCTTTAATGGGAGCGCTGATGAGAGCCTGTGTGCAGACGATAACACTTCCCCTTTCCTGTCCCGGTAATCAGCGCTGGGTTTGTTTACTCACAGCTCAGGAGTCTCAGCCGATTTCAGGAGCTCCTGGAGCTGAGCAGCAGCTCTCACCCGCAGCCCCAATCCAGCTGTTATTCCACGAGCTGACTGCAGGAATTAGGATTTAGTTCTCAGTGTTCCCCAAATCCTAGGGAAAAAAATTGGCTTTAGAAGCATCCTGTTGTAACAGAGTGAACACTGAAATGATTTGGAGATGCGTGGAGCTGGGTACTTTCAAAAAACACTTTTCCAAGGGTATTTCACCTATAGAGCATCATAAAACTAATTTTATGAAAAAGCCAAATTATTTTTCTAGATATTCAGTTTTTTCTAATGTGGTGATTTCCACCTGCTTATAGGGGACTGGCCCAGACAGATAACAGCCTTACAGAGTCCCCAAAATCCCAAGCATCCCTGTGCTGCCTGCAGGTATGGTGCCCACTGGCTGCAGTGCTGGGGGGATGATGAAGGCTGCTGGGAGCACAGGCAGCAGCGGCTGTTTGTCTCCCTGCTGCNAATCAACTTATGATAAGAAACAACCCTGAAGCAGCAAAGAAGCCATCTTAGGTACATAAAACTAAACTAAACTTACAATGAAAACTGTTAAACAAAATCCTGCAACCCCACAGTGCTCCATTCATCATTTCCTAAGAAAGGAATGAGCTTCCTACTTCCCTTGCAGTCCATGTGGTAAAACCTTTTCCTTGTCATATGGGGCCCCTCCTCAGGAAACAAATGACCTCCTTCTGCCTCTCCTGTGTTAGGTAGAAAAGGTGTTTAAGCAGGTGATGAGTTAGACACAGCTCTGCTTCAGTAGTGCCTTCTGCTGGCTGTTCTGGATTTTTTATTACTCTGAGTCCTCAATGCCTTAAACTTCTAAGCAAATGCTGCTGGATAGCGGGCACAGTTTGGCTCTGGCCAACACTGAGTTTTTCCATATCTGATATTCAAGCACAGGTTTGGAACAAGCATCAGGAAGTGTGGTTTTTGTGCAGAACCTGAGAATGCAGCAGAACCGAGGGCAACCTGGCTGGGACTCTACTAACCCACTGTTTCATGACTTTCATCTTTCAGCTGCTCCCAGTGTGTTTCTGTAGGGTGGCAAACCTGCCTTCAGCTATTTTGAAGGGCTGATTTGTGTTTTGGCTATGTGCAAGTATAAAGTATATGTCAATGAAAAAACTGCATGTATCATATATTCTATGATCTCAATTAATTTAATTTAATATGTCAAAGTTCCAGTGTAAACAAATCTCTAGATGTATTTGGAATACTTCCTCTCTTCAATGAGAGGAAAATTGGGACTGCTGTGTATTGAATTCTGTTTCATAAACAGTCATGGAAATGTACAATTTTCTGAACATAAACAGTTTCATTGGCCTCAGCAGAAATGTTTAAAGTGACTAAATTGATTAGGAACTGACTGATGTAACTGGAGGGCTACAGTCACTACAAAGGTCTGGGCTTGGTCCTGAAAAACCTACTGTCAAGCATTGTCAGCTCTGTGTTCTGGGAATCTGAACCCATTTCAGTATTAAACAAGTTGTGGATCAACCTGAACTCCAAAAATCTGAGATATCTGAAAAAAAATATTTGTACTATAGAAACAGGGCAAGACACATCAAGTGCGCTGTAGTTTAATACAGATGAGAATATATGTGGAAAACATGCACAGCCTATCAAGAGGAGAGGGAACATGAAATAAGAAGAGACAAGACCTTTCCTATGTCTTGAATTGATTTCAAAAAAGGAACCTATTATAGAATTACCTTTGGGGTTTATTAATTGCCTGTTTTCATTTCTATGTAAATACAAAAATACAAAAGAAAAAACATGCAAACCCCGAGTATTTTTAGGAAGATTCATCTCAGGCTGCCCAGCTTTCCTCAGTGTGCTCAGCTTTTCCCAGCTGATCAGAGGCCCCAGTGTGAAATTGGCTGTAGCTGCAGTAGCAGCACAGTACCAGACAGAAGTGGGTCCCTGTGCCAGAGGGCAGTGCTGGACCTTTAACATCACACATCTCTTTGAAGTGTTATTATGGAACAGGTTGAAACCTGCAGAAAGAAGCTGCTGGTGATAACACACTACCTGCAAGGAGGCTTGTAGGGATAGTAGGATGAATAAAAAATACTATGATGTCCATGCAAACTGTGTTCCAATAGAAACACAGCCAGCTTTTTTTTTTAACTTACATTTCCGCTAAAATATTATCAGTGTGATACAATGGTGGCATTTGAAGATCTTCTTAAACTGAGCTTGATATTTTTAGCAATGTGCAATGTTTTCCTTAATCCATTTTAATAGGATTTACAATCCTTTTTTTTTGATCAGAAGCTTCAAGCCTTTCTGAAGCTTCACTAAAGCAATAATTGTGGTAAAGACAGAAGAGTTGTATGAATTTGGCTTGCAGTCTCTTGATGCAATTTATATACATTCCTACCAAGGAAAATAGCCCAACACAATATTTGTAGTATGGGTCACACCTGTTGTAAATAAGTGGTTTTTTTCTAGTGGTTTACAGTTAACATATTTTCTATATATTTGTCTTATTTTCTTAGAGAGTTTATTTAAGAATATTTTGAGATTCATCAGTACATAAAATTCATTTCTTAAAATACCAAAACTGGATCCTGTTCAGAGCACTTTGTTGTATCACACGTGATGAAGTGTTAGCCAAACATTTTCTTTAACCACTACCTTCTTTTTAATCTGCTTAATCTGGTGTGAGCACAGTCCCCTTTCAACCCAGGTGACTGGACCACATGCAGACTCCTCCCATCAGGGAAATCAGAGGCAAGTGGACCAATTTAGAAAGAAGGCACAGAATCAATAGTCCTGATGATCAGATTTGCACAGAACATAAACTTGCAATTGTTACAGAGATGTATTAGCACAGACATGTTCTCAATATCGTGTAAAACTATCCTCGCTACCTGGTTGTATGACTTGGTCTCAACACATTCCTTTTTACACAGTTTGCTTGGTGTAGAAAACAGTTTTTTTAAAGCAAGGATTAGGAGTAGTTAAGTGTTTAAAGAGATCATTTTGCACCCTTTTGCTCACAAAGAGGATTATATTTAAGATATCTGCCTTGACCTGATTTTCCCGCATGGGAGAAACGAGCTTTCTTTTCCTCAAAGGGCTGAAGGTGTCTTTGGCCCTTCATCCACCTAGGACAACCTTGGTCTAAATGGTAGGTGCTGTAAAGCTTTCCATGGAGCCTGCTGGAATTATGTTTAGAATCTTGAATAATGTTCTCTTTGTATACTTATTTCTCTTATCCCCTTAAATATTTTTGCCCCATTCTATCTGAGAAAAACACAAAGTGCATCACAACTCAGCTTTCCTTATTAGCTGATTAAAATCTTAGGTTTTTGTTATTATGTCTGTCAAAGTCGGTCACTGATAACATCAGAACAGCAAAAGCAGAGAATTCATTATAACTATCTGCTTGTTCTGAAATGCACTAAGTAGCAGAGACTGAGGCTTTGGAACAGCAGTAGTGCAAGAAAAAGATATGGTAATTACAGTGCTGATGCTTTATAAAACTACTTTCTGCTATTATTTTCTGCATATCCTTGGGCTCAAAAAGCACTGAGATGAATGTCATTAAAGACAGTGTATTCCCAGCTGTGCCAAGTACAGTGTTCAAGAAATTCCTCCTGTGCCTTTTGAAAAGCGTTTCAACTTGTATAAATCTATTTACAGAAAGGATGAACCAGAAGACTGAGTGGGGAAAATACTTTGGGAAAAAAAAGATTGTAAACAGAAATGAATACATATTTTCCAAAGAATTTTGGAATAGCTGCAAGGTAAATACAATAGTTCAGAGAGAAAAGGGTTTAGTGTCTACTCTGAAATAGGGCTTTACTCTGCCCCCATCAACTATTTGTCCATTTTAGGGAAAGTTAAATAGGTAATCACTGGGAGAGGTTTTTTTGAATCTGGAATCTGTAAAGTGCATTCTTGTATTGCAGGTCACTGCAATAAATTAGAAATTCCCTGTACCCTTTGTCATATTTCCTGTTGAGCTCTAGTCACATGAATGCTGGTATGTTAGATTTTTTTTAGTTGAAGCCATGTTTAACTTCCATGATTGCCAGATATCTGATACAAATGAATTTTATTGCATATTTAGGTAAATCCAGTCACAGTATGTTGTGAGGGTGCCTTAAAATATTTTTCTTACTGACTGTAGAGGAGACTACAGCTATTTGGCCTCATTAAACGTGTGTTAGTTGAGAATAGCCTGTGTGAAAGAATAACCTGGCATTGTATTGTCTCAGTAGAATTCCCTTCTTGCAAAGGAAGGAGTTCTAGATTATTATTGCACTCAAGTTCCTGGTTTTCACAGTTATAAGATTGTATATCAATTACTCTTTAGTGTGCTATTTATCCACTTTGTAGAATTCTATAGTCAAATGTTTTAATTTGCCATCCTGTTTAAAATCATAAATTGAATAATTGCAGACTATAAGCCAGTGTTGAATTAGATAAGCTTGGTTTAAAAGGTCTATCTCTATTTCATACTGCCCTGGATTACTGAAAAGTTTTTTAGAAAAGGTAAATGCTGAGAAATTCCAAATTCTGAAATAGTAGAATTACAGTCAAGGCAGTGTCCATCCCCACCCCCATCCCAGAGCCAGGATAAACCTGAATAAATGGGATTGCAGGATTCTATTGGGAAGGCAATTAATCCCTTGAGAGAGAGAGAGAGATCTATTAATATGCAAATGAAGATCATGACACGGTCAGCATATTTTAAAGGGTTTTGTGTCACTGACAGGCATTTTCATTGAAACAAAGCAATTTTCAAGAATCTGCAGGAAAAAGTAGTTCTGGAAAAAGGAGTTTATTGAGGATGATACTTCCAGAAGTGCCCCTTTGCTGCTGGTTTCTGACAGGAGATGCAGCAGCCCAGGCACCAAAGCAGGGAGTGCTGGCAGCCCAGGGAGCTTCACCACTGGACACGTCAGCACCCGGGCCCTGGAGCTTCAGTGTTTTCTCCATGTGTTTCTTTGTCCCCCACGAACAGAGACTGTCAAGGCAGGGCACAGATCCTGCTGTTTCTGGTCAGCTGTGGGAAGGAGGATCCAGGGATACATTGTGCACAGTGATCAAGGTGTTTGCAGGGCAGGGCAGGCACCTGCCCAGGGTTTTGGCTGCCATTGGCATTGCCTCATTCCTCTGCTCTCTTCCATCCTCTCAGTGCTTTCCTCTGCCCTAGGCTTTAGTTCTCCTCCTGGATAATTCCTGCCCCAGACCCTCTTTAGCTATCTTTGCAGAGTGCCTTTCCTCCGTATTGCATGTTCTGCCCCTTATTTTCATCCAGAAATTTGAGGCAAGCATCCTCCTCCCCCCAAATCTGTGAGCCAGAACAGGGGCACCAACTGCCTTTAAAAGAGTGTTTGACCCCCAGCTCTTGAGAAAGTCAGTGTTACTGAGTCAGTTTTCCAAAATCACTGAAATGTTCTTAATCTAGATTGTCATGAAGGGGCTCTGATGTGTTCTGGCAGTTCAATCTTTCCTCTATAAATGCCAGTGAAGGGAGGTGGTCCCTCTCAGTGTTATCTTTGGTTAGGCTGGACACCACCAGCTCTTTGCTGGAAGCATCTTGTGCCTCCCCTCAGGCCCTGCTGTGCAGTGAGGGCAGCAGAGCTGCTTTCAGCCCCTGGCTTTCCCAGGAGGAGCCATGTCCCCTCCAGGATCTCTCCCAGCTCTCAGGAGGGTCAGCTGTGCTGGAAGGGGACCCACCCTGCTGGCACAGCAGCCACCACTGGCCCTTGAAGCAGTGATGATGCTGGAGGGCAGTGCTGGGGAGAGTGCCCTGGTGGGGGAACCTGGAATTAAGAGGCCAATTTGGAATGTACAGTGGGAGTGCTGAACTGCAAATCTGTGAGGGAGTATTGAAAATTATTTTAGAATGCTGGATCTAGCACTGCAGACTAGAAGCCAGGCCAGATCCTTTGATAGATAAGCACTCAGAGAGACTCTAAAGCTGGAAGAAAATTGAGTTGCCAGTGGTCTCTTAAAAGGCTTTGACCTACTTAAAATCTTTGTGGAAATAAACACATAGTTGTGGGATGTTGTGCTTTGTTTCATTTGTAAATTTATTTTATATTTATGGCTCCAAGCCGTTTTCTGAAAAGCAAGGGAAAAACTTACTGTGTGCAGCTGAAGAGGGATGAAACACATTATTTTTGTGCAGAAAATCCCAGAGCCTCCAGCAAACATGGTAAAGCAGAAAGTAATAGCACATGGAGGATTTTAAGTTGAGAGATTAAAGAAAATAGCCATTCTGTGCTGTGATACACAAACAGTAATAGTTTTGCTCCTAATAAATCACTTTTTGCTACACTAGCACTGCAAGAAACTCAGTACGTTTTAAATTCATCAGAGAAAATGTCATGAGACAGTGAAATGTTGAGATTGTGCAAATTAGCATTGGAAAATAGTTTGTCAACCTGATTTCATGATTATAAAATAACAAAAATGTTTTTGTGATAGCCTGCAGCCTATATTGGGACTAGGGTCTCAAGAGAAAAGAGGCAATGCTTCAAATATCTCTTTAGTTTGTGAACAGCAGCAAAACTGACTTTTTATCATGAAAATAAGGGAGGTGCTGAGAAACCATAGTGTCCAAAAGTGCTTGGTCCAGCACGATAGTCTGTGAATTTGTGTAAATGCAAATATTTGTGTAAATTGGGCTAATTATTTACTAGGGGCTTACAAAAATCTTGAGTGTGGCATAAAGTACTCAATGTGCTTATTTTGTAGGTAAGACATAATGTTTATTTTCAAATCCTCAAAAGTTGGAGAGTGTCTTTGAAAAGGTTTTGATAAAGATCAGTTTTTAATGGGAGAAAATGATTCCCTGTGATGGTGGTGGGGCCCTGGCACAGGCTGCCCAGAGGAGCTGTGAATGTCCCATTCCTGGAGGTGTCCAGGCCAGGAATGACCAGCCAGGCCAGGCTGGACACTGGGGCTTGGAGCAGCCTGGGACAGTGGAAGGTGCCCCTGCCCATGGGGTTGGAACAAGATTATCTTAAAGATCCTTCCCAAACCACTGTAAGGTGTATGACTAATGCAAAAGATTTGATTTTACTTCCCCTTAACATTTGCCTTTTGATTTTTTCTTTACCTTGCTGTTTAAGTTATATTTTGATATGAAATGACAATTTTGTGACAGAACATAGTTCAATGATATTCAGCCATATCTACTTGAGGAACATTGCTTATTTAATATGCTATTTGATGAACATTTGCCACTGTTCCTATATTTTATAAAAGGACCAGAGGTATTTTAGTTTATCAAACAATGAAAATGTAAGAAGAAAGAAAAAGTCATTTGAATTATAATGAAGTGGTATAAAATTCACAGTACATTAGTTTTCATCTGTGGGATCTTATAATGAGTATTATTCTGCCAGGCAAAAAATTAATGTTGTGAGGAACTCCCCTCAAGTGCTTTGTGATGTTTCATATCTTTTCACCGTGTTAACCATCACAGGGTTTGACCCTGAGTTCCCAAATGTATCTCATTAACACAGAGATTTCTGCTTTAGTTTAGATAATAAAATCGCTGTAGCTGATTTTCTCTGTCAGTTTGTCAGTGGGATGGAAATCTCTAAACCTCTACTTTCTACAAAAGTACCTCGAGAGCACCAATACTTGCCAAAAACCTTTGCTGACATTTCCTGTGGTATTGTACAAGTGTAACAGTTTAGAGTTGCATTTTCTGCAGTCCTAGCAGCACAAATCTATTTGGCAGAACTGGGAGACTGCACCCAGAAAACAAATCACTGTCAGGTTGCACGTTAAGCATTGCATTAGAAGAGCACAGAGACATTTTTTGGCCACTCCTACATTCTTGGATTCGTTGTGCATGTTGTCCTTGAAACTGAAGACACAACCCCTTTACCTTCACACAGGTTGTAGAAGGCTCTTTCTGTGAAAGTCACAATTGATTGTGGGAGATGATCTCAGTGATAGAATTAAAACACTAAGCATTTCTTTTTCAAACCAAATATGCAAAGGCAAGTCTTTTTAGGGGAGTATTTTCTTAAGAGGTTTGTAGGAATGCATAGGATGCAGCTTTTGCTTTTATTCACACTGTTTCAGCTGTTGGAATTGGTGTCTGGTGTTCTGAGGTTCAGCTAATGATTCAAATCTACATCTGGAGTTATAAAATGTTGCTGCATCCATAGAAATGTTTCCTTGATGTAAAACATTAGAACTGAATAGAAACAAAATAGCAATTAAATATAATAATTTTGCATAAAAAAGCATCATCACAATTGCAAAACTGCACATTTGAAACCTTAGTCTGTGAGATTGAGAGACCATCCTGTGCACTGGAAGTCACTGGTCTCATGAAGAAAGTAAAGTTTACATCATGAAGTGTTTGTACATGCAAGCTAAAATGCTTTTGCTTTTTAAACGGTAAATCGAGTTACAAATGCTTGAGTTTGTCAGATAAATTGTTTTCCTTAGCATAACTTGTTCGTTTGTTATTGCCCTGAGGGTTTTTGTTTGCTTGTTTTCGAAGACAAACCCTCAGAGAGTTTCTTGTGTTTCCAGTTGCAAACACCCTCGAGGCTGGGCGGGTCTGTGCAGCTGCTGTGCCTGTGAGCGCTTCATCCTCGGGGCTGGCCGTGCCTTGAGAGGTGATGAGCCTCAAAACCAGATGGATGGGATGTTACCTGGGCATTAAAACCACTGTGCTGCTTCTGCTGGGCGACTCTGGTCTCTGCCTGCCCTTCTTCAGCTGCCCTGGTCCCTCCCAAAGGTCTCCAGCCCCCTGCGGCAGTGCTGCTGGTTGTGCTGATGGTCTCAGTGGCCAAGAGCTGAGATCTCACTGCCCCAGAGCTCTGCAGTTCTCACCTTCCACTGTCAGCTCTGGTAAAGGAACAAAGGAAATGCTTCTGACAATCCCAGAAAGTGAAAGGAGAAGCTCTTCCCGTGTTACAAACATGAAGTATCTCCGTATCACTCTATAGACGGTTTTCTTGTCCTTTGAGAATATCAGCAGCTTTAGCAGCAAGCCAAAGGAGTTCTAACAGAAATGATCAAGCTAAACATAGAGGTTGCTGTCTTTTTCCCTTACACAGACTTGGATTTTGTTTCCTATTTGTACATGGAACAACACGATGTGTACCTCAGGGAGATCTGATTGTTGGATGAGAACCATGTGTAAATATCACCTTTTGTTGAATGTCACTGCCATTGTCTGTATATAGCTGTATATTGTTTTTATATAGATATATGCATGTATAATGTATGTGTTTGTAGAGTTAGAATTCAATTAGTTTTGGTAGGTTGACGATATGGTGATAAGGGGTGGAATGTCCTAGGGTGGCTATGATGCCTGTATCCCCAGTCTGTTCTGTGTGTCTTTTTCCCTTACACAGACTTGGATTTTGTTTCCTATTTGTACCCAGGGGATTATTAATTCAGTAATGGTATAGTGACCTAGAAATGTAAAGTATTTAATTCTTGCATTTTCAGAATTTTTTTTTAAAAGTCAAACTTCAAACACTGAGCTGTCCCTGGACTCCACTTCTGTTTCTCAATTGACATCTGTTTTTTCTTTTCAAAATGAAAGGACAAGAAGGGCATAACTCCTCTTGACACAAGCTAAAGTAATTTATTTATCCACTGGGCTAAGAAGTCTAGTGTTTTTATAATTTATGTAATATAAATAACAATACTGGCAAAAAATCTGAGGGAGAATAAAAAAAATCAAACTTTTCACACTGTGTGCATTTTATTGAGTAATTTTTACTTCTTTATTTTAGAACATCTCAGAGTTCAATTGTGTATAGTTACACATAGGCAATGAAAAGACCATTGCAGCCCCAGAAGGCTGCAGTGTAAATACAACATGAGACAGAACAGCTGGACACTGCAGCAGCACAGGTGCTCTAGGAATGAGTGAAATGATTGTGATTGCTGTAATAAGGGGTGGTCACAGCACACCAGCTGTCTCACCAACATGAAGCAAATTATCAACTGGATCAGGTATTCATGAGTGTAGCATCTCTGGTTTACTGTCCTGAGGCTTGCAAGTGATTTTCTTACTTGACAGAGGGATAAATTGTTAGTGGCTGAAATAATAAGAGAATGTATCTTGGCAATGTGATTGAGAATAGTCTGAAGATAGGAGAATGACAACAAATAAAACTGTTTGTCTTTAGAAGAAATGTGATTTTTTCGAACTGGTTGAGTTAATGTGTGCTTTTAAATACAAAATGCATTTATGTGTGCTTCATAGTAACAAATGTGGTTAAAACTGGAATTGGAGAGATTTATAGTAAAAGTGAGGGAACAGCTTATTTAACATAATGCTCTGGCCATGGAAGGATTAAAAAATACTTTGCAGACAAAGCTTTGTTGCCATTCAGGGTTCAGTTTGCAGTGCAGTACTTACAGGTTCCTTGGTTGGCCACGTCCTGTACAATTGATGCTGGAATAAATTTTATTTGTCTATGTTGGATGAAGGCTAAATTTAGTACTGAATTAGTCTAATTCTCTCTCACCTGTCTGATCTGCAAACACCCATATGTAATCAGAGTTAAATGCATTGCACAGCCATGTCTTTTGTGTCATGGTCAGCAATTATTAGTTTTCTCTTTCACAATTTTTGAGGCAATTTTTGTACAGCAGATGAATAAGGCTTGTACAACCAGACTATAGCACCAGGTATACTTGCTAACTCTTCGTCACAGTGTTTACCTATTAGCATGCTATTTATTTACTATTAGTTTAGTAGTTTAATTACTTTAGTGAGTAAAATGCCTTAAATAGTAGGATTGCATGTCTAATGAGGCATTTGGATGAAGAAAGTCTTTAAAGCACTTTGCAGTCTTGAAAGCACAGACACTTCCATCTCTCATGTCTGCAAATAATGTTGCAGTGTATACAAATAGTGTACAGTCTTACAGAAGTATTAATTTCTTTCCTTTCAAATAACTCTGATTCAACATACAAGAAAATATTTTGTGGCAAGTGCATATTAGAAGACAAATTGAATGTGAGGTGGTTGTTTTTTGTTTGTTTGTTTGTTTTTTGTTTGTTTGTTTTTTGGAGGGGAGTTGTTTTTTTGTGTTTTTTTTTTTTTTTTTAACAGCAGTTGTAGGACAAGGTATTTCACCCTCAAACCCTTGAATTTCATCAGATAAGTCTCATGCCTTAAAAATGATGATGACCATTACCTTATAAATTTTAGTAGATTATTTGTCATTCTAATATCACACGGGGAAAAGTGTAAGACATTAACATGAGTATCCACAATACATATCCTGAATTACAATCATTACCTCTCTCAAACTAAAAGTTGTAAAGGCTTCATGTGACTGCAGGGATAAAAAGCAGAGCAGTTAACTGCTACAAGCTATTTCTGCTGAAGATTGTTATTTTCCTTCTGTAAGTCAAAGCAAGCAGGACTGCAGATCCCAGTGAATTCTTAGTTCCAGGGATCTTCCAGGCACCTCTCCTTTAACCAAAAGGAGGAAAGCAGCAACATCGTGGTCTCGATGTACAGAGATTTCTCATGATGTGGCTGATTTTGGAGAGTAACCTTTTTTATTCCAAATACTTTTGAAAAGTTTTCTACAAAAGCCATTATTGTTAATATGGAATATCAGGCTGTGACTGGTTGAGCATATGTTACTGCTGTCCTGAATTCTAAAAGTTTTGCACTGATTGTGGTAAGAAAATTAATAAAGATAAGTCTTTCACTGTAAACTTTCAGACATTTTCGATTTTAACTTCACTGTGTTTGCTACTCTGTATTTTTCAATGAATTTCAAAATGCTGTGACATTTGAGAACAACTGGAGGAAAAAAGTATGTACGTTGCCCTTTATTCCAAAACAGTAATCCTGCACTTTTTCTTATGTTTATATTTGCATTAAAAGAAATGTTAATGCTTGCATTGAAAGCTGGACCATTCTGAAACTGCAGATGCACCGTAAGCAGGGAGAAAGATTATATAACTTAGACAGAAAAGGCAGAAATGGCTTTGAAATTGCAGGTAGACTAAAGAGGAGAAGCTTCCAAACTGAAATTGTATTGACATTTAGCAGCGGAATAATGGGCTTGCATCATGATTTGTTTTTATATAAGCAGACTTTAAAGTTATTTCTCTGAATCTTCCTGCTTAAATTGGATTTTATGACCCCTTTATTCATAAACATAAACTGCCTTAATAACTGAAGAGTGGGTAATCGAATGAGCAGACCTGCCCAAACTTTATACAAAACTTCAGCAGTTCCAATGAAATTGTACGAATTGAGGCTATCATCTTTATTAGATACCTGACTGATGGAGAAACAAACATCCCAGCAGGCAGTTTAAGAAGAGAAAAATGTGTTTTATAATAATTCTTGTATTAAAAACCTAAAAGTAATTTTTGCCCCACTTTATTGGTTTGGACAAAAGGTGTTTCCTCTGTAGATTAGTATGCTGTTCTTAAAAAGGTGGAGGTTTCTGTGAGGATCAAGTGAAATAGGAAACCAGAAGATGGTGTTTAATGTACTTCAGGGCAGAACAAAATATTGTAGAACTTTATTTTTCTGCATAAAAGCTTTTGATAGGTTTCAGTCTCTTGTAACTCTGATCAATATCTGACAGCTGTATTTACTGCACACACTTCTGCTTAATTTTCATGAGGGTAGGGTATAAAATCTGTATATCTCCTCCATTCAGCAGGCTTTTCCAACAAGGCTTTCTCCATGCATGTGAAGCAAGAATCCCTAAAAAACATACAAACCCACAACTTTTCACTTGTTAGTATAAACATACTTTAAAAAAAAAAATATATGAATGTATTAAAATCTATGTTAAGTCTGCCAAAAGTGCATTAACCAGACTGGCAGGAACATAGATGCTGGAGAACTTAATGCTGGTTGCAGTATTTGGCTGATCAGGTGTGCAGCCTCAGCTCTGGCAAATGGTTGGGGGCAGTTTGTATTTCCAGTGCAATTATCACTAGGTTTCTGTGCATGCACTATGTGTTACTCACACACAGAGCTGCTGCTCTGCCTTTGCTCTCCGTGTTTCTGATAGAGAGAAAGCTTGTTGGAATGGTAAATGTTTATGTGAAAGCACACACTTGTTTAAAAACTTTAAATACTGACTCTAATGGTGACTCCACTATAAAATGCTGGTGGCATTGCATTTTAGCATTTGTGTACGTTTAAATAATAAATAGTTTTTTAGATATTCAGGCTTTTTATATCTTACCTGGTCATCCATTTAAACTCCCTCTTGCCTCTTTGTCCCTTTCTGGTATACCTGGACATATGAAACAAGACCAGGGAAGATATTTTTACTCTGAAGTAGCAGTGTCACATCTGCTGTGCCAAGTGTTTAACCTTTTACCACAACTTAGTTCTCATATAAGTGGCATTTTATGCCCGTTTTACAGGAGATTAATTTTGCTCTGCTTGTTGTCAGAGAACTGTTGTGTCTCACAGTGCTTGCAGTCGTAGTGCCAGCAAATTTCTCAGTTTTGAAAGTTGCTTATGCTGTGGCTGAGCAGAGATGTGTCACACATCCTGTCTTGCTGTAACATGATGTGTTTATTACAACACAGAGTTGTGTTGTGTGTCTCGAGCCTCAAGGAAGCAGTTTTTACCAACTCCATTCATGCAGTGCTGTGGATTTTCTTGTGTATGTAATAGGCTGCTGTTTAGTCAGCATGAAATCCAAAATCAGCAGTCAGTGTAAGTGTGTGTGCCTCCACAGGAACTGTGTCATTAAACAAAGGTTAAATCGAGAAAATGTGGTGGGAAGAGAAAATTGCGAATATTCAACATTGTCTTTTTTGTCCAAAGCAATAATATGAAACTGAATCTATAACATGAAATCCATAGAGCCAAGACAATCCTTTGGAATAATATTCCATCCAAAATGTCTAAGAATTCTCAAATATTTTCCTGGTTATTTGTTACAAATTCTGCATATCTGCACAAAGACAGTAGGTGGGAATTTCTCAGAGCATATCCTTTAATGTGTTACAGACTTGAAGGAGCTCAGCAGATGGATTGCTCCCTGTTGCTAAAATCTTCAGGTAGGAAAAATTAAATAGGTGGCTTGTAACCTGCTTACAAGCCTTGGTCTAAGCTGAACTGCAGTCCAGCAGGAGGTTTTAACAGCAGCAAATTGTTTCTGAGCATTAAATACCTCCAAAGATTTCTGGCACTTTGAAGGGAGCCCAAACTGGGAACATCATGGCAGAAGGAGTTGCTTCAAATCTATAGAAACAAACTGAATTCCTTTGCCACTTTTTAGTGAAGGTGGCTGATGATCATATTAAAAATGTTAAGATAATTGCAAATTATTAAAGGTATATCTCATTGCTTGATAACGTTTTCTGTCTTTATCAATTATAAATGTCATTGTCAACGTTTTAATGATTATTAATATGTAGTTTTAAATGATATAAACAATATATAAACAATGCAGAGGAGTGAGATGTGCTTTTTTTTTTTCTATGGTTTATCAAGCAACTGTCTTGCTGGCATTTTAAAATTCTTTTTGAAAAGCATGATTTGTTGAAACAGGATGGACTAGCTCAGTGTTAATGGTGGCACACAGGCACCTCGGGCATCATTAGCTATTTCACTCTGTCAGCTGTTTTCAGAGGGCAAGGGTTTTATGACATTTCATTCACTAGCCATGCATAGCTTTTGCTGAAGGAAGTTTTCTAAAACAGATAATATTATGATGAATTAAAATTATAAATTGTGAAGACATAAGGGTGTATACCTTGACTGCAGAATGTGCATTTGGTTCAGAGGAGAGCTGCCTCTGTTGGAGTTTTCCTGTTGGTTCTAAGTGACCTATAATTTATAGTTATCTTGTAAATGCTCTTTACTGTAGTATTTTCAAAACACACTGTCATAAAATTTTACTTGCATTTTCAGAATACACAATTCTGTTTAGGCTGCTTTTATCCCTGTATCTGGAGCCTGGGCTTGTAGTAGCTGGTCCTGCTATACTCTGTACCCTTAGCACAAGATAAATATGTTTGTATGGAGAGCACGGAAGGAAACCACCTGTTCTCTAAAGATGTGCAATCTGCTTTGTCTGGTTTTGTTTTCTCAGTTTCTGAGGGTAGTTTTTTATCTTGACTCTGTAAATTTTAGGCATGCTGTTTGGAGAATCTTTTCCCAAGATGTCCTTTTTTTGAGGAAGCAAAATGTGCAGTAACAGTACGAGCTGCTGGTCATTCATCCTTGTGATGGTAGGGTTAAAATTCGTTGGTGCACTCTCAGAACTCAGTATTTATCAGAAGTGGGTTGGTTGTATCTGGCGGTCGTAGTTCTTTCATGATTAAACTTCACAAAACTGTGACAGTCATAGTGTCAGGTGGCTCATGCTCTAAGATTTCTCGAGCTCTAAGATAACTGCATTTGACAGACTTTGCCTGCTGTTAATGCAGGAAATGATTAAAGCATCTTGGATGAGCACAGATAAACTTTCTGATGATATCATTAGTGTGGAAATGTAATCCCCTTGAGGAAAAAGAACCATGGCAGTATTAGTGGCATGGAATTACGTAGTGCGCAGCTTAGAGGGTATAAATAGACAATATAGAGAAAAATGTATTGCCATCTAAAGTCTGAAAATATTTGATGTTCTCATTCTGTTGGTATTCATGGAGAGCTCTGGATTATAGGCCTGATCCTAAACATAAGGGGGTAAAGAAGAAATTTTTTTCTTATCTTCAGTGAGGTGTGAAACAGGTTGTATATAAGCTTCTGGAGTTTCCTCATTACTACCAATGACAGACTAAATATGGGCTGTTATTTAATATAATAATTGTTCCTTGTTTTTTTCTTACTCTGAAAAATTTCATTTCTTTTGCCCTAAGCATCTTGGCTTCAAATTATTAAGTCTGGTTCTGAGACCTTCAAGGATTTGTAAAATAAACTCTTAGCAATTAAACTAAATTGAAGCAATTTCACCCTGCAGTCAGAATTCAACCACACTGTTTTTATGTTTCAGCTTACCTTTTCATCTGACATACCCAAATATTTATGCTAATCTTATCAGGAAAATAATTTTAAAAAAAATTCTTCCAGATGACTGTTTACCATTGAGGATACTGTAGTACTGAACTCAGCCTCTGTGTTCAGCCAGAGCAAAAGTGAATGTTTAAGGTCAACCGCTGTATCAGATGCCGGGAAATCTGTTATCAGGCAGAACATTTCACACTTCAGTAAACTCCAAATTAATTACATTGATGGTACATGAATACCAAAAGAAAGTGAGCGTAATTAATGCTACTTCAGCAAACATCAGAGGAAATATTAGAGATTTCCAATTGATGATAATGCTAATGTGTTACATAAAAGTATTTTATTAGAAATGGTATAATGCTGTCTCTTGCAGTGCCTGTGTAATGTGCCAGTTTATTAATTTAAACATGTTTTTATTGGCAATTTAAGATTATATCAGCATGCAAATGTGTTTTAATGTAGTCTTAATTACATTCAGTTTCCTTGCAGGACAGTTCAGGTGTGAGGACTGACAAATCTGAATTGAAATAGGAACATGTATGAAGACAGCAAACCTGCTACCTTGGACTTGTGGAGGGCAGATTTTGGCCTCTTTAGGAGACTGGTTGATGCAGTCCCCTGGAAGGCATTCCTGAAGGGCAGGGTAGTCCAGGAACACTGGACATTCTTCAAGAAGGAAATCTTAAAGGCACAGGAGCTGGCTGACCCCATGTGCCAAAAGATGAGTGAGGGGGGAAGACTGTCCTGGTTGAACAGAGAGCTTTGTCTGGAATGCAGGAAAAAAAAATAGAGAGGGTTTATGACCTTTGGAAAATGGGACAGGGATCTCAGAAGAACTGCAAGGATGTCATGAGGTTATGCAGGGAGAAAATTAATGGGTCAAATCCTAATCTGGCTACTGCCATTAAAGATAATTAAAGAACGTTTCTAGAAAGCTGTTGACTAGCAAAAGGGGGCCTAAGGAGAATCTCCATCCTTTATTGGCCTTGGGGGAAACACAGTACACACGTGTGAGGAAAAGGCTGCAGTACTGAATGCCTCCTTTGCCTGTCTTTGATTGTAAAACCAGTTGTTCTCCAGGTACCCAGGCCCCTGAGCTGGAACAGAGGGAAGCCCCCATAATCCAAGGGAAATGGTCAGCCACCAG